>JAMXBD010003054.1:0-143221 GCA_024138025.1 Combretum micranthum | reverse complement strand
TTACTTTTTGCTTAGGTCAAAATTTTATACATTCTTTAGAGTGACAGCCAATATCATACACATAACGGAAATAATATGAACGGTGCAGTTATTCAATCAAATCATGGTTTCGATATGCTTTAGTATTCTTTGGCATACATTCATTACAGTCTCATCATATCTCCCATCCCCATTCATGTCGATTTTTATCTTGTTCCTATATTCTAATGCAACTAACTACAAGCACAATCAAGGTAACAAAACAAAGGAAAACTCACTCAGCCATTGGATCACCGATCTTCTAGTAATAATAATCTGGTGGTAGGGAACCGTCGAACTCGGGATTACCTAAAAAGGAAGAAATACTCTAATAAGTATTTCAACTCAAAACTATCCAACGACTTCATACGAACTATCAAATTCGTAATTCGCGTCCTAAGCGGAAATTCCATCTTAAAACGGCCATAACTTGGTCATTTTAACTCGGAATCTCGCAAATTTTATATCGATTTCTATCTACTTCGGAAGAGCTTTCTAAAAATGAAGTTTAAACCAAGTTTTGAAAATATATAAGCCTCGTAAATGAGGGATCAGATCTGTACAGCGGTGTTATTGATTCCGAAAATGCGGTTTTTATGAATGCACTTGAGATTCCTAAGTGCAAAATGAAACTAAATGCCATGGTAATGATTTTCCCTATCATGAATGTCATGATATGAACTCTAATGAGCCTAAGTTCTTATAACTTTTTATACTTAAAGAATTTAAATAAACTTTTTCCTAGAAAATCATTTCATGCTATTGTTTAACAAGTTTACTACACTTGGTCACACTTACTTATTATAAAGATTTTCTTTAGGAAAACTCCACTTTGTTTAAAGAAATTTTGACCCTTATATTAGTTATATCCTAAGGCCTTCATTTCTTTAATAAAATTCTCATTTGTAAACTTTTAAGTGGGTCTTTTACTAGGGTGGTTCCAAAAATCCGAATTTAGAAAACTTCATTTTCAAGTTGATTCCTTTAAAAAAAATGTATTTTGTACTTAAAACTTTAAGTATCTATTTTACCTATACCCTAAGGACTTCATTTATTTAAGAAAATCCCATTTTTGAAGTTGGAAAACTATTGTTTTCTAATCACCTATCCATTATTACGAATTTGGCCTTCAAGACTTTTGACTCAAAACTTCTATTAGACTTTATCTCTTGTTTCAAATATTTTCTTTAGCAAAAACTCATTTAAACTCATGAAAAATATTACCAAACATTATCTATCACCTATAGACTTCATTTTTCTTGTAAAATACATGTTTAGAAGTTGATAAAAGGGTTTTTAAACTAAGTTTATCAAGTCATCCGAATTTACACTAACTCATTTCTTGAAAAGTGTTTTCCTTTTTGGTATTATTAACTCATCTACCTATAGATCTATATACTAGGAAGGTTATTTACTAAGGACAAAAACATTAAAAACTATGAATGCACATAAACTCAAAATAAAGATGAGATCTTAAATGTCTACATGAATATGAGTAGTAAAATGATAGATCTACTATATCAAGTGCTCAAATAAGTTTTGAAAACATAAAAACTATATTTTTGTAAAAGATCTTTTGTTCAAAACACTTTTTGATGGAAAATCATAAAGCTTATGGTATGAAAGCTTCTTTAAATGTTAGATCTACTTTATGATGGTTTCGTATTCTTGTTTTGATATTTCATTGTCCCTACGAAAAGATCATGGGGACATTTAGTTGAAATATCAAGAATATTCTTGCCATAACAAGGATCTATGAGTAGAAGGAGTAGAAGTTTATTTACTTAGAGTAAAATAGGAGACAAAAGAAAGAAAATGGAAAGTTGTGTGTGTGGGTGTGGGAGGCCATGGAGGTCTCGGCCAAAGGGGAAAAGAGGGAGTGGAGAGGAGAAAAAAGAGAGTGTTTTACCTTTTTGGAAAGTTTGAAAGTGAAAGAATGAAGTGAGAGAGAAAAAGTAGTTTATATATAAAGTGAGATTAGGTTAAATGGGATTAAAATGCTTAAAAAAATTTGTACGATGGAGCTTCATGGGGAGGGTTTCATGCCGACCAATGCATGGGGAGGAGGAGAAGATTTGATTTTGATTTAACTTGTTTTGATGGAAATGAGTACAATTTGTCATAAATTGAAATAATATTTAAGAGACAAAAAGTCTTTGAAAAGGAAGCGATTGAGTGATGGTAAGTGTTGCAAGTGTAGGGTGTACAATTAGGTAGTCATAGGTTGTACTTGTGAATAGTAATGAATAGTAATCAAGACAACTTAATTACCGGTAGTAAGAAAAATACGAATAAGAAGGTTATAACTGTATTTTTCGTAAGCCAGAAAATTATGAAATTTATATTTTTGAAATCCTTATTTTATTTCGATTCAAATGAGTATTCATAAGGAAATTTTTGAAATTCTAGTTCCGGGGCACGTTTTTCTATAATAGGTCTCGGGATGACCCGGAATTGAAATCTTCTTAAAATCTGATCTTTTCTTGTTTCGAAATATAATCAAGAACTATATCCAAAATTAATTTTGCTTATAAAAGTTTCTTATTTGGAAACCTAGGGAAAGCCGAAATTAGGGTTTCTAAGTCTTTCTCAGAAAGCTTGAACTAAACGGTTTAGGGTTTCATTTTCTGGTTTTCGAAGTTTACTTGATTACTAGGAAATCCGGGTATACATTATAAAAATAATAAAATTGTGTAATGAATAAAATGAATAGTGCAAAAGAATAATCAATTACCGGTAGAAATGAAAATACGGTAAAAAGGTTATAACGTAACTTTTATAACTCGAAAAATTATATAACTGATATATTTAGAAATCTCGTGGAATTACGAGTCTAACGGTACTAATGGTCTATTTTTAATATCTCGAGCCCCGGGATACGCTTTTCGAAGTCTATATCCGAATGAGTTTAAAATAGGTCAAAAATTTACCAATCTGATAATTATAACGAACTTAGTTATTCTATATATTAAACTACTTCTCGGTCCCTAGGGTTAGGTGTCACGCCCCGAAGGGTACCCTAAACGTGGCAGTCCGCCACATATAATATCAAGGCTTAAGAATGGCTACCTTAGTCATGCGAAAGCCTTAGTATTATATGTAAGGCGTCTAACACGATAATAGGAGACGCTTTTGGGAAACATAGTTTAAGCAAGTAAAGTTAAACATACAAGAATTCAGAAATAAATATATCATATCATAAATATCTAAAGGTCTGTTACATAATCTCTTAGGGGCATACCCCCGACAAATCCAAGGATCGAGATAAACTTCATATCATCCAAAATTAAAGATTTCAAAGGAATTCTAATCTAAGTCTTCGAGTAGGTTTCCTCCAAAAGCTTCAATTATATAACGTATACAGATATGGAAGACCCCGGGTACAAAATTAGGTGTTCCTGAGAATACTTATATTTATAGGGGTGTAAGCTTATAGGCTTAGTGAGTAGATCCCAAATTCATACTCAAATAAAATTTATCAATCAAGTTTATTATGCAAACATATGAATGCGACAACCACGTGAGCATACAAGACATATGACTTTCCGGGAATAATATGTTGAATGAATTTACGCCCTTCATTCGGGGTTGGGTATTCAAGCCAACTACAACCACCACTTTTAAAACACTTTTATAGGTCTTACCGACACCTATATGCCATAAAAAATTTTGTAGTTATTACAGGCTCCTACTAGCCACGAAAAAACTTGTAGTTATTGTAGGCTCTTACTAGCCATCAATTTAAGTAGTTCTTACCGGCTCCTACTCGCCACTTACATGATATACCGATTATGTCAACCACCACTATTATACACTTGTCCCACCAATTGTATAGTAGCGAATGCAATGTGACTCAACATATGAAGTGCATGAATAATTTCTTTAATTAAAGTCTAGTAGTTACATTTAACTTCTTTCGAGTGACCAACCAATTTCAAACAATTCAAGATAATAATGTACACACAACTTTATTACAAACAAATTGAGTTTCGATAACTTAGTATTCCTTCAACATATTTCATACACTTCTCTTTGAGTTTGCTTAGATTCTAGTGCAATTAATTTTACAAGCACAAGCAAGAGTATGAAAAATAACGGGGAAATAACTCACTCGGCCATGATGACACCGTTCTTGATTTGGATGGGTTGTTCGGAAATTCCACTTAATCGTAGTAATCCTCGGGATACGAACAATCCTCCTCGTGATTATCTAATTCAAGAAGAATACCCAAAATGAGTATTTTATGAGATTCTATCCTTGAAAATTCTAATCTTTTCTTAAAAATCGTAGTAAATCGTATAAAGGGAAATTCCAACTTAAAATGGCCATAACTTGCTCATTTTAACTCGGAATTTCGCGTATAATATACCGTTTTCTACCTACTCGAAATGATCTACGCATTTCTAAGCTTATTTCCATAAAACTAAGTCGTTTGGGTTCCGAAAAAGTAGCGATCAGATTTGCCACGAATTTGCAAACACTTGTTTTCCTTTTTGTAAACAAAGCTCATTTTGACAAGATAACATTTCAATTATTTTGTAAACTTTTTAAAAGGTATATATATTGTAATGACGCATAACAAATGTATGAAGTAAATGAAGTTGTCTCAACTTAAAAGTAAGGTTTTAAAAGTCTTTGAATTTGAGATTATTTTACTCTTGAAAGATCTTTTGGTCATTAAGATAAAGATTTTATTTTTAAATGAAATTACTTTAATTTTCCTAAAGTGTGGTTTTGTTTTCTAAACTTGGATTTCAAAAGTAGCAAAATGATATTTTTATTTCTTGTAATGTTTCAAAAGAATTTCTACTTCTTGATAAAAGATAAGCTTTCATAAAACCTTTTGTTTATGTAAGAAAATCATTCCTATGTATGTTCATGAATTTTTAGAAATCCATTTCCCATATTTATTTCTTTAGAAAGAATTTTTAATGCAAGAAAACATTTTCTCATTTGTTTTTGTTGAGACAAGAACATTATGTTCATGCATGAATATGAATCAAAACTATAGAAATACAAAGGAACATAATAACTTGAAAGCTTAAATAATAAAGTAGATCAAGTATTAGGACCTTAGCTTGATCAAGGTATCCTGGGACTAAGAAAAGACTAGTCCCGAAAAAGAAAAGAATTGTTTTGACTTGATGAGGACAAGTCTAAGACTAGAATGACTAGTCTTAAAATCAACTTGAATTTAAATAACTTGAAATGAAGTAATTAAATTGCATGAAAGATAAATAAATTGTAAGACAATGAGCTTATATGCTCTAAATAATATAATTATATAGATATATTAGATAGTAGTAACAAAAAGGAAATAGAAAGAACATAAAGGAAATATAAGGAACATAAAGGAACATAAAGAGATTGATATTATGAACAAAAACAAAGTATGAATCTAATGTTGCTTTCTTAACCTTCACGGTTTTAGAAAACATACACTAAGCTCATACTAAGTAGATGAACATGAGGAATTCTTGAGAAATTTCTTACCTAAAGAAGCTAAACTAAGAGGATTTCTTGTAAGAACTCTTGAGAGAATTTTGAGAGAGATTTTGAGAGAGTAACTTTAGAGAAGGAGAAGTGTGAAAGAAGTGAAGGTATGAGGCGGTGTTTATAGGAAAATGTGGGAGATAATTTGTGTTAATTAAATAATTAAAAAATAAAACAATTTGAGCATAAAGAGAGAGGGGCCGCGCCATTTGATGCATGGGGAAGAGATAAAAATTAATTTTTTTTGTCTTTGATTAATTAAAGTAAGAAATGAAAGATGTGAAGTTGTATTGGAAATGAAAAATGTAAGGAATAGGTGTATGGTTTGTAAGAGTAGGTTGTAAGAAAAAGTAGAGATAGATGAATAGTGTAAAACAGAAGAAAATAGTGTAATGTAAAAGTAGACATGACAATTTAATGCCGGTAGTAAGAAAATACGAGTATAAAAGCGATATCTGATATTTTTACTTACCGAAAAATTATGAAATTGATATTTTTGGAAAACTTATATTTTTACGAGTCTAACGGTGTATTCGGAATATTTTTACTATTCCGGGCTTCCGGACACGTTTTTCGAGAACTGTGTCCGTTTGGGTTCGAAGGACATCCGAATTTCGCGAAATTGAAACTTTTATAAAACCTATGGTTATTACGAACTATTCGAGCTAATTTTTCCAACTTCGTTTTCTATGACTTGAGAAAACGGCAATGCCGGAGGTAGACGGTTACGGTAAACTAGGGTTTTGTTTGACCTAAGAATCCGTTTGGCTTCCGTTTAGGGTTTAGGTCTTTATTTGTGGATTGAAAATTTCGGGGATTTATATTAGGTGCACTAGATTGCCGGACTTACACTATTGTATTTCGGTTATGGTTTCCGAATGACTTTCCGGTTTAGGTATTGCCAAATTGGAAACTGAGATTTTTTGTTTATACAACGTATCTAGTTTGAGAAATTTATTTTAAATTTTATTTTTATAAGTATTTAATATCTCTTACTGCTTTCGAAAATCTTGAATTGAATTATTATATCCGGAGTTATATTGGTAATGGTTACTGGATATGATTTTCTTGAGTTTGAGTCAAATATCAATTTTTGGAATGATTTTGGGGAAATCTTGATTTTTATAATTTGCTTTTGAAAAAGGATCTTCATAGTGTTTTGTTTTCGAATTTATTTTGCTTCGATTTAAGGTGTTATGAACAATTGGTTAACTTAAGGATTATTTAATTTGTTATTTTGTTTCTTGAATTCTTCCTTCTTAAGATTATGAGATTTCAATTTCTAATTCGTTTTATGATTCTTGGGAGTTTGATTTGATCGTTATGGCTTTATTGTGATTTCTGTCTCTTAGGATTATGAGTCTGGTCATTTGGGGGATTTCCAAAGTCTATATTTTATTATTGGCAGATAAAGTTTTCTTAATCGTGCCAAAGCCTAGTTATGGAATTGGCCTTTGGTGATTTCTTGATCCTTCAAATTGTCATGTTACAGATTAACTTGCGTTTTAGCAAATTATCACTGTGTTTTATTTTTATCCCGATTTTTATGAATTATAGATTAGGTAAGCAGTTTATCTTACATAATGGTTTTTTGGACTTAAGGACTTTTGTAGTCCATATTTTATTTTTAGATTTTCTCAAGACTAATGAATTCTTACTTTTGTTTATATTTTAGGACTCGTTCAAAGTTCGGTTTTAATTTGGAGTGATTTTTAGGGTTTATTTTCAAAGTTCATCTTGGAATTATTTACTGAAATTTTCCGGGGCTTACAGTCTATACTCCGAAGGTAGCAAGCTCTAAATAAGTTGCACCAAAAATGAGTCATCCATAGGCATGCTTAAACTCTTAAGTCTTGTTGCAATATTAGTCATATCAAGGACATGTTGATGCATACTTTGTGACTCATCATACTTCATGGTTGTGAGTTCAGCCATTAGTGTCCTTACTGGCGACTTATCAGTGGAACAAATGCATTCTTCCACTAACTTAAGGTATTCCTTAGCTGTTATACTTTCTTGAAGAGTGGTCTTAATGTTGTTGGCAATTATCATCCGCATGAAATTTATACATAATCTGTTAAACCTATCTCATGCCTTATGTTTCCACTTTTCATCTTCACTACTCGTATTAGTAATGTTAGCAGACTTTTCTTCTAAAGTGCGAAGTCAAGATCCAATACACCTAAATGGAAATTGACTTTTCATGCCTTTTAAAGGAGTTTAAACCATTAAGGATAGTAACAACATTAGCATTCGAATGTAGGGAAACAATTTCAAATACATAAATACTCATTAAATTAACATATTCAAATAATCAAACACATAAATTATATTGTAGACCTCCTTTAGGCAAACATAGCAATATATATCATCATCATCATAATTACAATGCCATTTAAATTTTATAAGAAAAGTAAATAAACCTCACTAAATCCATACAACATCTTTGGATAATCCTATATATATATATATATATATATGACAAAAGTATATTAATTTCCTCCTTTATGTTTATTAGCTATAGAATATCGATTTACCTTTAGGTAAAATCCTTCATTTCTATCGATCAATAAATCCACATAATAGCATTCCATAAAATTTATAAATTATATGACCACATATTCAAAATTAATTTGGCCACTTTTTTTTTTTTGGACATAGGCACATAGGCCACTTTGGTGACTAACAAATTAATCTTAATCTTAATCTTAATCTTAATGTCATATAAAAATAATCGTAACATCCAAAAGGATGAATTTGAATTAAAATATTCATTTAGGTCAAATATCATTAATATGATCAAAACATAAGAAATAAAAACCGATCATGTTTTTTCTATATGTGCTTTTTAAAACTCTTTTTAAATTCCTTTATATGCATAGATATTTATTGGCCAGCGCACTAGGTGCATGTGAAGTAATAAAATTTTGAGGAGTATCGAGTCGTGTCCATAAGGAGTGAGGACTAGCTTTCAATTGTATTAGTCATAATTGTAGCTAGGCAAAATAAAAAAGATTATGTTTTTAGATCTTTTTTAGATATAACTAATCTATAAAAATATGGGATTTCCAACATCATTAATTGAATTAGGTTAAGAGCCAATAGATCTAAAAACCAATTAAATGTATGCTATGACTATTATGTGCTTGCAAATCTAAATTGCTAATGGATTTAGTTTTTCAATAAATCAAGCATCAGATAAAAACTCCTTTTTCCAAAGAAAGTGATTATCCTAAATTAATCAATAAATATTTCATATTCCTAGGAAAGTGATCCATTGACTAATCCTTATAATTTATTAAACCTAATTGAATTTAAAATCCATATTCCTATGAGATTTGTAATCTAGATTAGCTAATCATAGAATCGGTTAGAAAGGAATTTTTTAATTGCAATCCTAACCTAACATGCATTCTAAATTCAATCCAAAACATATGTTTAGTGAAACAGCATAAACAACATGAACACAAGAATAATTCAATCAACAATAATAATCGTCAATCAAATAATCTAGATCAACAACTCAAAACCCTCAATAAGCACAAAGGAAACAAGTATTAAACACCATCCATAAAATGAATATAAGAAAACAATGAAATTATCTTATCAAGAAAATCCTATTCTTAAATACAACTTCAAATGATGTTTTCCACTTGATCCTGGTATAGAATCCACTATCAAACTAAAAAGAAAAGCGTTCTAGTATCTATGCCTTAATTTGTATCTAGGAGCAAAGGATTTAGTTTAGAGTTTTGTCCGAGGTTCTTCTCTCATTTCAATAAGATCTACAAGAGAATTTACATATGAAAATTCGTAGGAGAAATAACTAGCATGAAGGCTAGCAGCCTTCACTAAAAATTGGCTGGCCTTCATTAAAAAAAATTATTTTCGAGAGCAATAATGAACTTACGTCGGCTCAAGGCTGGCGGCCTTGAATCTCCAGTAACCAACTTTTGTTCATGCATAAAAATGTATAGAATATTTTACACCACCTAAAGCTAGTGGCTTTTAATCCTATATAGCCGGCGTTGGTTGAATTGATGAAGGCTGGTTCAATTTTTATTATAAAGGCTAGTGGCCTTGCTTCAATATTTGTTAGCGTATAGGTTGTTTGTTGATGTCTGGCTACTTTTTGTATAAAAGCTAGCTGTGTTGCATTTGAAATGGTCAATTTAAATTATAGGCTGGTGGCTTACACTTTGTTTTTGCTAGCTTATATTGTCCATGTCTCCAAATTTGCATAAATGTCCTCTCATTTGCTTATATTTGTCATATAAGTCTTTAAAGACCTGAAATATCAAATTAGACATACTTAAGTACCATTTCCTCATGATTTCTTATAAAATAAATAATGATTAAGCATGAATCATATGATAAAAAGCGAATATAAAATGACTTTATCAAAAACCATAATCAAAACTTCATGGATCAATAATAATTTTTCATAAACAATTCCAAAACAAAGTACAAAACCTGATGCATATTCTTATAGAATTGAAAACTAACATGTGTCCATCATCCAATATTCATTCGACCAAAACAATATAAACGGCAGTAATCAAGATTAATATCTAACATAATTATAATCATACGACCAACCAATAGTAATTCGACTATGAAATATTATATCATGCACTTTATTTTATTTTATTAATCGATTTATGATAAAGATAATAACAATCTAAATCTTAATATATGATCATAATTTATGAACAAATTTATTTGTTCATAACATATGCTTTGATACCACATGTTGTTTCTTTAAAACTTAAGTCATAAACATCATTATAATACACGATGTTAAATAAATAATTTATTACGTACAAACATAAGGTACTTACTTAATCTGAAATTCAACGTGATTATAGAGAGACACAAACTTGATCAGCTTTAGGCTTTAGGTTGACACCTTTTAAATTAAAATCAATTTTTCTCCCTTAACATTAAACTTAATGTTGCAAAGAAATTTTATAGAATGGTTTTCCTATTTTTTTTTTCTGTGGTACCTTGATAAGAGGAGGAAGGAGCAATTTATATAGAGCAACTTTAAATCTAATATGTCCATCATATAGAATCAATGGATTATATTTATTCACTAGTAAATAGGAATCCTAATTGAATAGGAAAACTTAGTCCAAATAGGAAAGTTAATAAAAACAATTAACATTAATATTAAAATATGGTCAACTTTTCGATCACATTCTAACAAAATCTTTATTTTAAAATATGTGATTTAATCTAAAAGAAAAAAAATGTTCTCTTATATGTTAAAATAAAATGTCTTTTACAATGATTTAATGGAATTTTTTGTTGCGGTTATAGTGAACCAACTCTTGAATAGCCAAGAAATTATAAGAAAGAAACTCTTTAAGTGATTTAATAAAAAAAAAGGGTTCTATTTATGTTAAAAAAAAAAAAAAGATGTCTTTTGCATTGATTTAAAGATCCTTCTACTATTAGTTACATTTTTGAATAGATTATGAAGACAAAGTTTCTTAAAAAAAAACTTTTTTCTTAAAATATTTGCTTTTAAGATCAAATTATTTTCTTTTTTAAAAAAATCTTCTATATCATAACCTTTTTTCCTTGAAATATTTGCTCCCGATCTTTCATATTCATCACTGATGTATTCATGTTAAAAGTACTCTAAATATTCATGGAATTATATGGTTTTCTTAAAATTATGCTTCTTTTTTTTTTCTTTTCTAATGATATGTTCTAAAGTGTTTATGAAATAGCCATAATTTTACTATAAATTAATGCATGCTAAATTTGATAATTATATGTGTGTATGTGTTTGAGTGGATTAGTGTGTTTGTAATGTTGGGTGTGTTATAACATATGTGATTAGATAATAAGCTATGGTAAATATATCTAAGTTGATAGTTTATTCATGTTAGAAATTATCATGTTAGTGTTAATTGTTATTGTAATGAATTATATGTGTTGGATTTAAGCTTGTTTTAGGCTTAAATAAAATCCTAAACTTAGTAGATTTTTTTTTTAAAGCCCTCTCAAGCCCAAACTTAAGTCCAAATCTAAGCCCAAATAAGGCCTAAGCCTTCCCAAATCTGCCCTCCTCAAAAGTCAACAACATTAAGATAGATATCAAAGTTTAATTGCACCATTAGACAATCCAAAACAGAACAAAGGAAAGAAAATTCGTAACTCAAGAAGGCCAAAAATTTTCAAGACCCAAATCAAGTTTTCTTGGACTCAACACACCAAAAATCCTTCCCAAGCCTTATTATATATTGAGGTAAGTTTATTTGATGTTTGAGATGCTTTTTTCCCTCTTAATTCATGAAATATGCATGTGTGGTATATATAAGTAGTTGGTATGCTAAATTCTTGTTGAAATGTTGTAGAGTTGTTAGGAAAGCTTTAGAATGCTTGAGTTGTTGTAGATAGGTTGTAGTAGGCTTTTATGTGATTTGGAATTTAAATATTGAAGTATGATAAGTATTAGAATTATTTGAAGTGTGCTAGGGCTGGTGAAAGTTGATGAAGAAGAGTTTGATTCTTGTAGAGTAGTGTTTGAACTTGTTTGATGTTGAAGAGTGGAGATCACTCTGTTTTTATATTGTTAAATGTATAAGAAGTGTTGTATGAAGTTCGCATAAGATTTAGGACATGTTAGGAGTTAAGAAAAGTTATTTTTTTTTAAGTTAAAAGTGTTAAAGTTTGAAAAATTTCCTAAAACTGTCAAACACCTGTCAAAACGGCCCAATTTAGAGGGGTGTTTGGAGCAAACAGCCTCGGAAACGGACTCGTTTCCAAGGTTATTGCACTCTCAAATAAAAAATTTCATTTTCCTCTAGTTCAAACGGCCTCCAAAACGGCCCCCGTTTCCAAGGCATTGTGCTCTCGGATTTCTTCCTTATTGTGATACTATTTTGTAAATTAGTCATAACTTTTTCATCCGACCTCCGATTGAGGTGATTCAAATTGCATTAGAAAGCTTAAAAAGAGATCTAAAACTTTTATGTTTTGAGTTTTTATAAAATAAAAATGTATCAAAACCGAATTTTCATTTCTTTCCAACTGCTCCATTCTCCAAATAAAGCTAAAAGCTTATGTTTGATAGTTAATGTAATTTTATGATTTATTATTGAACTTGTATGATGATTGTATGATATATATAAATCATATTATGACTTGAATGATTTTAATCAAGATCCTATGATTTCTTAGGCTTTAAACTAGTGGATATAAGCTTGGCTTAGGATAGTATTATTAATATGATTTGATTTATGTGAAACAGTGATAGATACTCAGTTGGAGACCCTCTTTTGATTCCGAATCGAATCAGGTACACAATACTTTGATTGATTGTTGCTTAGGATTGGCATATACCAATTTGACCTTAATCAAAGATTAATGAAAAGATATTGAAATTCGTTGTGCTTTACGTCGTTGGATCCGGATCCGGGGAGCGACAACCTTGTCATGATGCAATGGCACGGTAGTTTAGGTACTTAGCCCAATCATTTGTCATGATGCAATGACTCAAATCCATGATGCAATGGTTCACCATGATGCAATGGTGGTTTCTTTTATTGGCTAAGTGGGTAGCTAATAGGGTTAACTGTATCGGTATATTCTCTACTTAGGCTCGGGAGGCAATAATATGTTTTATCCACGGTTATGGGATGTTGAACTAATTGATATTATAGACCGGGAAGTAGGCTATATAAAAGGAGTGTGAACCCTAGATGAAGCTATTGCTCTCTATCGGTTGATAATAGGAGATATAGGTATCCGGTCATCTATATCAACCCCCTGAGCAGCTGCTGTTACTCAGGAACCCAAAATCTAGGCTTGAATTGGAGTTTGAATACTCCATGTATCTCTCCCATTTAACTAAAATATAATGAAATGATGATGGAATGCTGCATTGCATTTAGCTAAGTGTGCTTGGCATATGTTTTTGTTTGCATTATTATGTACTGGGCTTTTGGCTCATGCTGCTATCTTGCAGGTGATTTTGATGACAAGCTCTATGATGATATGAGCTATAGGACTGATTGGGAAGACTCTATGGATGACTAGGAGAGAGGCCTAGTATATGCTTGGATTCCTTTTGATGTAAATTTCTTTTTGAAGTGTTTTAGGCTTATTTGTTATGCCTTGGAATGTATTTTGAGTTGAATTGCATTGTAATATAGCTGGGTTGTAAGTGAGATCTCTATGTTTATGTGATCCTTGGAATCTGTAATGTATATAAAGATATGATGTATGTCTTGTTATAGGTGATGACCCACTACTTATGTAGTGGAAATTGTTTCTTAATTCAAATCATGTAAATGTTATATGTTTTAAATAGGTAGCCATTACAAACATCTTTTAAGATGACCTTACGTATAATTCCTTGAATATGCTCCTATTATTTGAGTATTATACGTGGTCGGGAGATTTGGCACACTTAATATTTGGGTTAATGTGGGCCGGGTTTTTACAGCTTATCAAGTTTTTTCCTTTTTTTTGGGGGGGGTTTTTGCAATAGTTGGGTTTATAGGTGTTTAATCCAAAAATTATTTTGCAAAAACTAGGTAATACGCTACATCAGCATCAATCATATTAATGTACACATAGACAATGATTCATTAAAATAAGTAGGACCTGCTTTATTTAAGGGGGTACGTATAGACCCTTTAAAAAATTAGGGATTCATGCAATTTTAACAGTTTTCAAGTGGTGTCTTTATAATTTATCCTTTTCTATCTTTGGTTTTTTAAAACTTTCTATGGATCATCTGTTAGAGACACTGAGGCCAAGACTATGGGGTCACAATATCTAAATAAAATTGTATTAGTGATATATATGTTAATATATTAGACTATTAAAGAAAGAGTGTGTTTCAATTCTATTGAGTTTAAACCTAAGTTACTTACAGAGAATTCATCAAAGTACTACTATTAACATGATACAATAAAGAAAGAACAAACTAGCAACCTTCATTCTCACAATATTTTAGTCTTTTGATATAAAATTAGGGATTATTCAGGCTAGCAATTTGACAAGTGATTTGTCAATTTAGACACAATAAAGCATAAGTAGGTCTATATATAAAAATTTGACACAATTAATAAATGGGTTAAACCTATTTAAATCGCATTATAAATTAGTCCAAACTTAGTTTCATCATTTTAACTTGTTTACAAACCCATTCAAGAAATAGATCTAATAAATATGCTTAGGTCTAATCTTTAAACCCATTCAAGATTAAGATTTATAATATTTATGTTTTAATTTCATATTCTATAATTTTCTTACCCTTTTATCCTCTTTAGTATCTATCATTAAGTCTCTAAGCTTAAGGCTATCCAATGATATTAGAGAACACATGATAACTTGTATTTATTTCTTCACATTCTTTCTCATAATGCCCATGATATATGCATGCCAATGAATCATGGGGAACTATAATAGATGCCAAATGGGAGTACACTTCCCTCTAAATTATAAATACCTAAAAAGCAAATGGAGAAAGAACCTTCTTCAATCCTCTCTAGTCCCTTCACATTCACATCATACTGCCTCATCCATTAGTTTACTATACTCAATATACTATTGTTGCCAGTTTTCTGACACCTTTGGTTCGAGCCTGTTACTATATTGAAAATTGAATTACTATATTGAAGTACACTTTATTGTACAAGAACACTTCATCCAAGGTCCAACTTAATAGACCAAATCCACTATGATGATAGAGCCGACCTAGTTTATTATTTTACAGCCCAAACCACCTACTTCTCAATTAACCCTTCTCCTCAATTAGCTCTTCTAGAATGCTCTATTAGTCTCACCTCTCCTCCATCTAGGTGCTAAAATGCTTGCTTCCCTATTCTTTACTCTCTCTACTCAAATACCCCTTCACTCTATGAAGGTAATCCTTAGATTCTCTATTTTGTATTATCTTCTCTAATAGAAATCCTAATGATGGTGCTTATCTATTGTGTTTGTGACATAGGTAGTCTTGAGGATGATCACAAGATGATAGTGGTGGTATGGCAACATTAAAGCTATGCCAAAGCTCCTACAATCACACTACTGTGATTGTGGAAAATTTGGTTCTATCAATACCCATTTCCTTGCTTTCTTTCTTCTATTTATAGATCTGTATTGATCTAGCTATTACAATTGTTTGTAGTTACAATTGTTGTTAGCTATAGCTACTTTAACTACAATATGCTAATATATAATCTCTATAATCTGTTGTGATTGTTGTAACTATGTAATCCTTTAACTCTTTATCCCCATACTTCTTTTTGAGTCGTAAGAATTTCTCCGCTCCTTGAAAATTACCTTATCTTCAGGGCTGGAATTCAATGTTGCCATGATAGTGTTTGATGAAATGTCATGAAAAAAAAAATGCCTTAAAATAAGATCCCATTGACCCCATCGTGTAATTATTCGAGACATGAAAATGATGCATTTGATATGTTGAATTCCCAATTGAAATAGAGCAGCCAATAGCTTGTTGAAGGACCGGTACATGAAAATGTGATGTGGTTGATCCTTTGCTTGCAACTCCAGTATCATTAACTTATATAAGCGGAGTATCCAATTTGGGGAAAAAAAATTCTATCTTTTGGAGAAAAATGACCATGATGCATTGACCTTTATTTGTAACTTGGTAAAATAGCCAAGGTAAAAAAAAAAAAAAAAGTTCAGTCTTTTACTTATCTATTGGCTTTTGTTTCCTCAATTGTGCTATCAGCACTAGCCTATGGCTGAATCCATATCCTAAGTTGAGTGCTTAAAATAGAGAACATGAAATTTGTGATGCTTCTTGTTGGTTACTTGCTTTCATTGCTCCCTAATGCAAAAATATATCTTTTTGGATAATTTACCTAAAGAATCTCCATTACTAATCCTTTATTTATTTTTGTGTTCCTAACCATCCACTCATTTTTATTCAACCCTGCGTTATGGTAATACATAGAAATGATAATGAAAACTCTACACGATTGATCTTATGAGCCCGCTTCAAGATTGGATAACTAATCCCTCAATCTTGGGGTAAAAGTCTTGCTTCTATTTCCTTTATTTTAATTCTTGTACATAGGAAATGAGACTCAATCTTTTTACAGCTAATTTAGAAGCTATCCCATTCCATATATGGTATATAAATAGTGGCAATGATGAGAGGACAATATATAAGAAACAATGGCTGCCCAATGCTTGCTGAAAAGCAAAATTGAGGTTAGTAGTTAGGTGTTGATGAAAATAGTCCTTCTAAGCTAATCCATCAAAATAAAAAGTAACTATCTAATTTTGAAATATAAGATGGAAAAACTTTGTTATCTCAGCCAAATGGTAGTAAATATGACCGGTCATTCTAGCTTGGGGCTTTAACATATTATCACTTTGTTGCTCACTTACCACCTTAGATAAGACAACCTTTTTCTCAAACACTAAGTCATCTCTAATCAGAATGATATTCTTAGTGAAATCAAACTTATTTGTTGTACATTTTAATTCTTGTTCTAGATATGGAATATTCTTTGCAAGTTCACTCCTTGATGTATCTTGTACATCTGTAGATCCTTCACAAACATAGGTATGCTTCTCTAAAATCTCTTGCAGCCCATTATTTTAGGAGTCTAGAGCCATCGCTGATCATAATTTCATTGGTGCCACCCTAAGGATTGTGGAGAGAGATTCTTAAGTCGATGGTGACATGATTGGTTCCACCGTCAAGTAGTCATGTGGTAATAGGGGTAAGGGTGGTTTGCATCATTTGCTTGAGCTTGCCACGGAGATGGTGGTTGAGATTGTGATGGATTGTCGGGACGAGGAGGAGGTTACACATGTGGAAACTGTCATCTAAAGGGACAACAAGAGACTACATGATCTTAAGTACCACACTGACAGTGAATATGATGGTCAAGAAGGAGGATAGATGTTTTGAGTGTTGGTAGAAATACGTTTTGTGGTATTCTCGTTAGCCATTGGAATTAGAGGGATGAGAGGCTTGAAGATTCAAAAACATAGCTAAAAAAAATCAAGGAGCAAATCTTGGCTATAATTCCATAAAGGAATTTTAAGAAAAGAGAAATTGTAGAATTATTGCTTACTATTCTCTTGATATGGTTAGAATATATACTAATTACATGAGCATAGAAATAGGAAACTAATTACAACAAAATAAATTGAGTAAATGCGAATAAATAACATAATTACAGATAATTCAAATGTGGAAATCCTTTAATTTTCTGCTTTGTCTTTGTCAACTTGATTACATATCTTTATCATTTAATTTCTTTATCGTTGCACAAAAGCAATGGAAAGTAAAGGTACAATAATTATTTCATTCTTAAAATCTAAAGAATTTTTCTTTTCTTTGGTCATTATATCAAGAAAGGAGGGATTTGAACCTAATACCTCTCACTTGAGAAACAAGAGAGTATGCCACTAGGCTACAATGTCATCGACAAATCTAAGGACCTCAATTTCTTTATCATTACACAAGAGCAATGGAAAGTAGAGGAACAATAATGAAAGTTGTAGCAGTTACAGTAGAAGAACCAAAAAAAAAAAAAAGAAAGAAAGAAAAAGATCATAAGGAGCAATTCTCTTAAGAGTATTGACAGTTGAAATACTTTAAAGTATTCTACACATTAAAACATTTTTTTTTTTTTTTTTAATTATACTAGAAAATATTAATATTTGGAGCTAAATTCATTTAGGATATCAATATTTTAAGTGAAAAAAGAGGAATTAACGTTTTATGAATAAGTTTTCAATTAAGTTTTCTTAAATTTTCAATGTTCAATCCCTAAGATCTTATTTGACACACTTTGCAGATATTGATTCCTCTTTTAACCACTTTATTAATACTTTAAAAAAAAAATTATCCACAAACATTGAATCCTTTTTTAATCTAATTTACCTTTTTTTTTGTTTTTCACTATCATTGTCATTCTTATAAAATATGATGTCCTTAATTAAGGATTTCAAAAAGTTGTTTTTTCTTTTTTAATTTTTGGTAAATGTAAGAATAAATCATTAGAAAAACAAAATATAGAATATCAAAGGTATTGTTTTTTATTACTCCAAATTCACAACTTTTATAAATATCATTTAAAGATAGAAACATCTTTGTAATTATTTTGAGACAATAGTGATCACAACATTGAAATATTTATTATATTAATAGCCAAATGATTGACTAGAATATGAAACAATAGAGTTTCTTATAAATTATATAATCCTTTCTCTTCCTTTGTTCTCCTCCCTCTCTCTGTTCTTCTACTTCCTCCCTCTCTCCCAAATGTTGGTTCCATCATCACCCAAACATTCTCCCCTTCTATCCCTTCTAACCCATTTTCAAAGAGAAAATTGGTGTATACATTATAATGCCCTAAATATATGAATTAATACAGTTTGGCATGTGTCCATGTTAAATCTGGACATACTAATCCACCAATAACATTTATGTCATCAACATTCATTTACTATATCCATAATTATTTCATATAACTGAGATTTGACATTAATTAAATATTTTAGTACAAGGGACTTATAGAGCCTACTAATACAATTAACAAGCCATATAATAGGCCCCTAGACTCGAGAAAAATTAATTTCTAGATATTTTTTTAGAAGAAAAAAATTATATTATATGTATATTATAAAAAGAGAATTATGATATAAAACTAAGTATGGTCTAGTGATTAAGTATCTTCTTTTACATCCATGAGGTCATAGCTAGGTTCAAATCCCATGGGAGTATTTTTTTTTTTACTTTTTTTTAATATATATTACACTAACTACTCTCTCTCTCTATATATATATATATATGTTTATTTTTAATTTTTCTTTCACAATAACTAATATCATTAAATTCTTTTATCATAAAATTATCAAAATAAATAAATTTTTGTTAATAACTATTTTATATTTAAAGTACACCACAAGATAATAATAATTATTATTCATATTATAATTAAATTTTATTGTGCACTAATCATATAATTTGATTTACTAACTTTTTTCTTTCAATTAATGTTATTTAAATGTACATAAATTGTTGAATAACTATTCTATCTACATATATTTTATGATCTATTTGTGCTAAAAGCAATCATATTACACATTAATTATATAATTTGATTTAGTAATATTATTTTTTTCTATAAGTAATGTTAAGAAAATGAACACAAAGTATTGAATAAATAATATATCTAGATATATTTTATGATTTATTTTTATTAAAAGCGAAATTTATACATATATTAACTTTATATTTTTTAATTAATAATTAATTTTTTTAGTGACATATATACCATCTCTTATGAAATGCACTAAATACTCTTACTTATTGTTTGAATGATTTTTTTCATGATGTTGTAAAAAATAACACGTTGAAAGCATTATGAAATTCTCATAATTATATAAAATATAATATAATTGTAATAGCGGGTGAATATTAATAAATAATTTTAAGATTAACTTAATAAGAGTCCCTCCCCAATTACATAATCTGTGTCCGCCTTTGGCTTTACATATTGTGAAACAACTTCATAACTCACAACTGTCTTTATCCTTTTCTTATGATACTAAACTCATCTAAGTCACAATCTTCACTACAAACCTATATCTAGCATTTTCATATTCCATTAATTGGTCATAAATACTGATATTGTAAACCATTCCTCTTTTCCTGTATTTAAAAAAGATAAAAGAATCAACTAGAGTTCGTCAAGTTCGATACACATATACCTGACCAAATGTATGTGCTCAAAGAATAACACAATTACATGCAATTACCTAATTAAATGCATAGTTAGTAATTATTATGTTGAATTTTTAGGCCATGGAAACACCAAAGGGATAAAACATATATATATATATATATATAAAAGGTAAAATATCATATTTAGTGCTTAGTGACTTTGTATAAAAATTCAATTTTGTACCTAAACATTGAAATAGTCAATTTAATACCTAATCAAAATTTTCATGACTATTTGATTTGTTTTTGAAAAGGTGGAAATGGGAAATGTAAACACTTTTAAATAAGGTAATGGTTGAAACTTTTATCAATGAAGGTATTGTTTGGAAAAAAAAAAAAAAACCACACAACAAGATTTCTATTTTGTCCTTGGTTTATGTGAAGAGGTAATTATTTTTCTTTTTCTTTTACCATTTGATTCCAATAGTATGATTAGAAGATGTAAAATTAAATGTTTCTTTGGAAAGGGTATATGAAAACAAAAATATAAACCATGAATGTGGTTGTGTGAAGAGCTAGTATTCTTTTAAATAGATTCAATAAAGCATTAATTTAGTTTTGTGAATGGGTACTTTTTAGTTAAACAAAAAAGTAAATTGAAAGACAATGCTTTTGAAAATTATATAATATAATAGTAATAATAAATAATATATTATAAATATTAATGATATATCATATATTATATTAAACCATCAATTTTCATTTTTTTCATAACTCATAAATATTGAAAGCCAATGTTAGGTTGTTTTCCTTGAAATGTAGCAACAATAAAAAGGTTATACTAAAAAGGTATCAATATGAAAAAGTAATATATCATGAGACATAACTATGTAAAAATATAATATTAACAAGGTACAATAGATTTTGGCCAAAAAAAAAAGGTACAATAGATATTATTATTGAGAAAACTTGGGAGGTTAATAACATTTTCATAGTAGATATTATCATTTAAATGTTAACTTGAAGGAACATGATACAATTGAAGGCTTTATAAATAATAAATTATAAATTTACAAATATGAAATGTTAATATTTCATGAAATGTAACAACATGGAAATATAATATTAAAAAGGTATAATAGATATTATTATTGAAAAGACTTGGGAGAGTAATGATATTTTTACAATAGATATTAGTGAAAAATTAATTTTGAAATGACACAATGGCGAGGAAGGCTTCAAAAATTATATATTATGAATAAATTTTCATTTAAAGTTCAGGAATCAAATTTGATGTTTACACTAAAATATATACATATATAATGTTGGATACTCCCTAACATCTTTGAGTCTATGAATCTAAATCACCTAGATCTATTTGTAATAATCTCAAAGCACAACCCTATGCAAGGAGAACGTTGCATAAGGTTCATTAAGGCACTATGTCAACATGATTGGTACTCCCAATCTACCAACTAGAGAGTTTAGCATACACAACAGACAATTATTATAGTAATTTGGAATTATATCTAGGAAAATACAAGCAACAACTATATTATATGCATACTTGAAATGTTGTCTCAATGCATTAGTGATATTATAATATTCCTAGTTTTTTATATAAGAATTAATTTAAAAGGTTGTTATGACTATCATTTAACCTCTAATTTCACTTTTTGCATACTAGGTTTATAACGAAAACTAAGTTATGGTTATTATTAGGTTGTTTGATATATAATCTCATAGAATTGGTATTTTAATTTGGTTTTGTTTCAATTTTAAAGTGTAATTAAAACTTAAAGAAATGATTTAAATGAGTTTCATGAGCTTTAAAGGAAGAATTTTCTAATTATAAAAGAAGTTGAGCCATGTTGAGATGAGAGGCTCACCATGGGTGGCAACATGGTTGTGTGAAGGTCATGTGTTGGAACCTAAGGCTCAGTACAAGGCACAACATAACCTACATTAAGTGTCGTGTTGACTTAAAACAATAGTTTTGAAAATTTTATTCAATTTGTTCAACAAATCACCATATTCAATAATTTAAAACAACACTTGATCCTTCTTACTTCATTCATTAAGGGAAAAGCATGTTCCAATATTGAAATTCATTTATAAAATATTATTATTTTCATCAAGAATTCATAATGCTTGATCTTTGAATCTTCTTCATTCTCTAAGAATCACCAAATCCACTCCTAGTCCAGCTTTTAAAGTTGTGTGGAAACATTCATCTCTTAATGTTTTACACTTCAAAATTCTATGGATCAAAGAAAAACTTTGAAAGATTTCTAAGAATATTATGCATAGGTTTTGAATTATTATCAAGAAACCTCTTTTAAATTCTTCTTTAAATTAAGAAACAAAAACAATAATAATAAGAATAAAAATGTCGAAGAAAACATCATATCATGGTTGTCTAAATCAAAGCTAGTATTTTTAAGGGAAGAAGAATAGAGATAACAATTGTCACCTTGGGTATTTATAGGGATCATTTTATGGTCAAGGGAAAGACACAAATACTCTTCCTTGCAAGAAACATTTACAAAAATCATATATAATAATGTAGGTTATTTATTTATTTCTCCCAAAATCTTTCATTCTTAGAAGTTCCTTCTACTTCTAAAAAACTCTAAAGACCTCTATTTCATATGTTCTTCTGACTTTTAAGGAATATGCTATTCCACCATAAAGCTAGTTTCAAAGTGTCATATTCTTTAGTATCGATGGTCTTAAAATATCGTCACATTAGGATATAATTTAACTATAATTATACTTTCTTAGTGAAAGCCTTAGCATATTCTCTTTCTATTCATTTTGTAAATTGGTAAAATTCCTTAAAATCATAGATTTAGGATTAATATTGCAAGGATCCCTCTTATCAACACCACTCTTAACAAATTTGAGCTGTATGCTTTAACAAATTTGAGCTATATGCATACTCTATCAGATTAATCGAATCCTACGTTTAGAGCCTCATACCTACTTTAATCCTAATTTTTAAGCTATGCTTCATTTTATTTCAAAGACCCTTAAGTTTTGTATACAATGTGCTACCCCAAGTTTTAACTCATCCTTTTAAGCCAAGTGTCATCTTGGGTATTTAAGGTATATTAAGGGTAATTAGAAATCTAAAGTTTCTAAGATTTGTCAACAAACCTCATATCCTTCTTTGACTCAAATGTCATTAGTCTACACAAGTTAGAAATACTCAACTCTTATTACCATTGTGCCTTAGATGCATTTATACCCTTAATGGGGTTTTATTTTTTTCCTATATTTTTTCTTGGTATTTCCAGTCTATTCTAAACTATTTCCACAACAAAATTTCTTCTTTAATTATATGTCTTAGGATTTATACCACTGAGATATATATATCAAAAGTTGATGAACTTATTTAAAGGAAGCAAAACACATGGGCTTGCACAAGACAAACTTTTAGTCAGTGGGTTGGATTCGAGTCATGAACTCGGTTGATAAAGTAGCAACGACTCGCAGAAAGAAGATTAGGTGGTCCATCATTGGTTAGTTAAGAATGATGCATCAAATCGACCGATTTTAGGGGGGTAGGGAGTCTAGTGGTGGTGGTCTTATCCAAGAAGGATTGTATTGTGGCATTCAAGCACAGTAGAGGTGGCTAGGTTAGCTAGCAGTGGTCAGTAGTGATGCGTAAGAAAAATTGAGAAATTGAATAATCTGATTTAAGAAGAAGGCCTCCTTCCTTTTGTGTGTGTGTGTGTGGCGTGGGGAGGGGGGAAGCCATTAGTGAAATACACTTTGGAAAGGCTAGAACACTAGCCTTGTGTCAAGACGGCTCCCATGTGCCATTGATTTAGATTAATTAGTAGCTATCATTGGCACTCTTCTCTTTTCTAAAGCAAGAAAGGAACTGCCTTTCTTCACCCACTACCCATGTGGGGCTTTTTCGCTTACGCACTATAGACCCATTATTTCATCTGCTGAAAAACATCAATACAAGATGGCAGTCATTGATGGAATTAAGTTCGGTAGTAGGGAAGAAGCCTTATAGTGAACTAAAGCTATCAATCGATAGCTTTTCACTTTGAGAATCTCGTTGTAGTAATAATTTACTCCAGTTATATTAGAAAAGGACAAATTTGAAGAAACAATTTTGAAACCATAACTTGAAACCCAAACTTTGATTTGTGTATTTTAGTGACTATTATGTGTTTTTGATGTACAAAGATGTTCAAGAAGCCTCTATTTACATTATTGGAGCTTTGATTTAAGAATGGTAAGTGGTGATATAGAATTTCATAGATTTTTTTTTTTTTTTCAAAATTGAAAAAACAAACAAAGATTTGTGTTCTTTGTAATAAAAATTAAATATTTGATTCATCAATAGAGACACTAAGCTCTTAGAAGCCTCTATTCTCTATACTTTTATTTGAATTAAGATCGGATTTTAAAGGAGAAGAATCCACATTATTGATTTTTCCCAGATTTCTCATGCCAATTTAATCTAACAGAACTATGAATCAAGATTAGTTTTCGTTCTCCATTCAACGTATCTTAATGCGATCTGCCATTGATTTGGTGAAATCACAAAAATACATATGCCAAAAAAAGCTTGGAAGTTCCTGATTTGAATATAGAAGAGGCAGGATTCCTAGCTAAAGGTTGAAGATGATTATTGATGTGGCATTGTCTACAAGTTCCTGGGAAGGATATTACCCAATTCCAAGCTTTGCCATGTACCGCACTTTCTTGATAGTGAAAAAAGGCATTTATTTACAAACATATGTGGTAGCTAATAATTAAAATTAATTGACACTATTCAAAATCATCCTGCCTCAGTAATATTGAGAATATAAAAATTATTTTAATCTCATGGTAAATTTTCTAAGGGAAGAAATAACAGTTTTTTTCTATTCTTACAGAGTCAACCAAAACTACTATTAATATATTTAGTTACTTAAAGGTAGCATAATAATCCTATTTTTCACTGATCACTTCACATATTAGCAACTATATTTGGGAGTAAGAAATCGAATCTATCTCATTCCGTTGAAAAATCAAGATTTATACTACTGTACTATGATATTGCTAATGGTCAAAATCAAATTAAGAATGATTTTTTTAAACATGGCTTGTACTATATTCAATGTTTAACTCTAAAGAACAAAAAAAAAACTTATATGTGGCTTTTTTTTAAAGAATATATGATGTTATTTTAATGAAAAAACAAAAAGAAGATTCGCGAAAACAAAATAGAATTCACTAGCTAAGTACTATTAAGTAATTGCATGTTTTTTTCATTTTATTTTGATTGGTATTTTATTTTTATCGCTTTTAAATAGATATTTATCAAGAAACTAATACTGATGAAAAATAAATACTTTTACTCATAAATAGATTAAATAAATAAAATACAAATACAAATCAGCTATCAGTACAAATATATTGATAAATTTCAGACAATGCAAGCAGACCCCTAATCATTAAAGTGTCAGTTTAGATAACTTGAAGGTATTAAGTTGGATCCCACAATCGTTGTAAATTCCACAAACGAATATTTACCCGCTATTTTGAACTCACCGGGCTATCTATCTGCAAGACAAAATATTTATTGTTGTTGTAGGCTTGCAGCATCACCATTCATCCAAAGGCTGGTTAATATGCTAATTGTGGGCAATTGTATATACATATATGGCCTATTTTATATTTGTACCTATATCTGTATCAAAATAATATATATAAAAATATTTAATTTGTATTTATATTTTATTTATATTTAATCAATTTGATTTTTTTATGAGAATTACCAATTTTTTTTATTTGTATCTATTTATTGATAAATAATTTGTTAGAAAAAAATTTAAAAAACTATTTATTTTTGTTGAAAAAAGCTAGCAAAATAGACCCATAAAGCTGCAAACAATTGAGATAAGGTTGAAAAGTGTTGAGATTCAAGCTTGAGTTAAAATTTCATTCCCCTTGCTCTGCTTGAGTTTGATTAAACTTAAAATTCTAAGCTCAAGTCTAGCTTGATATAACATTAAGTAAACTTGCACTTGATTCGACTCAATTATAAATTTTGTTTAAACTTCATTTATTGAAAAAAATAATTTTAATTTAAATTAAAATAATATTAATTTATAAATTGGATTTGATTCAATTAACATTTATATTTAAATCGAGCTTTTTTTTTTTTGGCTAAAAATAGAGCTTCATTACTTCAATAGTGATACAACAAGATCCAATACATAAAGTGTGAAATCCTAACAAAACAATCAAAGAGATGGGAGTTTAAAGACTTGATCCAAAATAGGCACATCTTCTTTACATTTAAGTGTTGAAATATCCCTTTTACAATATGAATTCTTATATAAAGAATAAAAAATTAGCACTTTGACTGGACCAACTCTCATAAAGAGATCAACAACAATAAACAAAAAGGAAAATAAAAGACACTTACTTATTCTAAAAACAATGACACTCCAATATTAGTACGATCATCTTCAGTCCAATCAGATTTGAAGTGAGATTGTGAAGATGGGACATAATATTAATGAATTGATGTTGATGAGTGTGATATATATGAAATTCAGAATTTTGAAATGATAAATGTATATCTACATATATAAATATCAATGATGGTGGATTTGTGGGTTTTTGATGGTGAATGAAAAGAAAAAGGTTTGAACAAGAAGGGCGGTTGGTGGCCAAGCAAGCCCCCTATAGTAGGGCTTAATTAGAAGTTTTTGTGTGTGTGTGTGTGTGTGTGTGTGTGTGTGTGTGTGTGAGAGAGAGAGAGAGAGAGAGAGAGAGAGATAGAGAGAGAGATTAGGCTTGAGAACTAATCTAGTTAAATATATGAAACTCGAGCCCAACTCAATCAAATACTCGAATAATCCGAGCTTGATTTAACTATTCTCGAATTAGGTTCATGTAATAATCAAGTCAAAATCAAATAGTTCATGAACCAATTTGATTCATTTTTACTGTTAGTCATTTATATGAAGGTATGATTGAAGTTATGTGACGTGATAAGAAACATTCATATGATATATATTAGATCTCGGTGATTTTTGTTCATGGTTAGTTGTATCAATATTATTTACCAATTATTAAGGTAGACATTGATCTTAAACGTAAGATTTATCAAGAATGGTATAATTTAATATTTATGATGCTTGAATCTTAAAATCTATAACTTTGACAAATAACTACGTAAATGTTATATATTTGTGTAATAGTTAGCAATAATACCATTTTTTATGTCCAAAATTGTGTTGTCCATATTTAGTTACCTGTTGAGTGAAAATATAATAAAATTTCTTGAAGCTGGGGATATGGAATAGAGGATCTTTTAAAAGCACATATTCCCTGTCGACTTGGGGCGGTGGGGTGTGCATGATTAGGGCATGATCATAAATGTCAAACAGATCGGAATCTAGGCGAATATCTTAAATGTGGAGTCAACATATATATATGTATGTAGATATCTATAGGAGATTATAAAAGGGGGATTTGATTATTTTGGACTTAACCATTGGATGAATTACTCCTAAAATAATGGTTACATAAGAATAGAATAGTGCTAGCTAACGAGAATTACTTAGGAAAATAAAATAATGGGTCCAAATCTCATGCCAAATTGTTGCTTCTTAAACTTTTGAAAAGTGAAAGTTACTGCTATAAAAAATAACATGCTACTACAGCAATCTCTAACTGTTTTTATTTGCATTGGCAAACTGAAAAAATTGATGTCCGTCAATAGAAGCATTGGTTGTAAACCCCAGAAATTTTCCACTCTAGTATATGATTCTAAAGTAGATTGTATGAACTAGATAATAGATCTAGATTCTAATTTAAGTCTAAGAATAGATTGATATCTAGAATTTGGTTAGACAAAGGATTTAGAATTCGAATAAAGAATTTCTTTAAACCCGAAACCTGATATACAAATAGATTTAAATAGAAAAATATGAATGTAGAGATTAAACGATTGTTTTTTAACTCGGTAATAATTCGATATTAGAACAATGAGTAGTAATGAGCTTAGACTTGGATTTCAACTCTAAATTCGAGATTCCTAGTTAAAATTAAGCGCTACTAATAAGATTTCATGATGGGTATCAAAACTAAAGATACATATATAGTTTAGCCTCTATATCAAATACGATATTAAGTAGATAAATATCTACGCTTATAGACAGAATACGATGACCTAAAGACGAACTGTTAGGAATATAAATACACAACGAAAACATAAATTGTTGAATAACTCAAGATCTAAATTCCAAATAAATAATCGAATCACGCTATCGTTCTAATTCGATTTTTCTTAAGCTATTAAAGCCAAAAATAAAAATTGACCTAATGAGTTCAAAAAACTTTAATCGCGGAAGATAAAATTATACAAATAAATAATCACGTATATATAAAACTTAAAATTTTATTATTCAATAATCTAAGTGTTTTGTATAATCCTATAAACATGTTTGGTACAAAAACTCCCAAATATTAGCTAATTTGTACCCGTATAACTCGTTAAATTATCTTAAAACTCAATTAAATAATTAGTAAATATATATATATGTGTTTTCGGCTGCAAAATTCAGTGGAAAGCTATGGGAGAAGAGAGAGCCGAATTTGATCCAATAATGCATCGAAATAGTCAACAAAATCAACCTAAGAACCAATCAAACAATGCCAACTCACCCTAGCATTAATTAAGATGAAAACAACAGATCAAATGGGAGGAAAAATCGAAGAAATTCGAAGGAAAACAGCCGCAAGCTTCATTCTTCATTCTTCTATATATATATATATATATATGTTTAATGTTCTTTAAGGAGAAACAAACAACCTTCATTAATTCTCAGCCCATCCAGAACGAATCTACCCCTAAATAACCACCAAAACGAACTGAAAACAGAAATCAAATAGATCAAATCAACCAAGTTCGGATCAAAAGAAAAATAATACGAAAAAAACCCTTAGATACGAGTTCAAAGGTAAGTTGATGAAGTTTAAATGATTTTCTTTCAAATCTAAAGATTATAACTGACTTTTAACAATCATAGGAACGTAATAAACATAAATACAAGATTCGAATTCCATCGGATCTGCTCAAACGAGGTAAAAATCTGAAACCCTAGTTTTATTTCCAAAAGATCGAGATCTAAGTATATATGTTTGTAGACGTGTTAAGAGTTATTTTATGTCCTTATATAAGATACATAAACACTTAGAAACGGTTTAGTAATGTTTTTAACGTGGAAAATTTAAAGAATATGAATCGGATCGGTAAGGAAGATGATGAATAGTACTAACACTGTCTCAAAGCCAGCAGTGTAATCGCTCAACGCCGACGGCTTACATAGATAGGCCGGCAGTGTAGAGATGGCTTACACTGAACAGAGGCTACGTAAAATAATTTTCACGTAAAAATGAATGTAAGCCGGCTACCTGGAGATATACGCTGACGACGTAGGACCGCCGTACGTTGAAAGCCAACAGCTTTCAAAGCCGGTGCAACCAATTTGAAATATTTTTCAAAACCAAGTCTACACCGGCACCTGGATTTCAAGGCCGGCGGCTTTGAGCCGGCGTATGCCCATAAATCTTCTACAAAAGCTAGTTTTGAGATAAACAGAATATATATATATATATATATGCAATACACCTACTGATATATTATATAATATTATATATATATGATAATATAGGATTTATTAAGTAGTTAAGTAAATACAAATAATTAGAATATTTTGTTTAATATTTAATAATTCTTAAATCTCTAGAATTAAGGAAAATATTTAGTGTTGATAAAAGTTAGTAATTAGTCAAATATTTGTTCTAAATAGATAAATAGGTAAGATGGAAATTGAAATAAGCTAAATTTTCGAGTAATGTGACTTCTAAAAATAACAAAATAATTATAAGATAAAATTGGAAAAACACGACAACACTAAGTAATAAAACAAATTAATTTTCTATATGGATCAGTATAGAATAACATAGAATTAGTATTAGTCACTACCAAAACTTGATAAATATCGAGTTTAGGACACTAATCACATATAGGAATTTAATTATAAAATATATTGATGAATACTTTATTCATCTTAAATAGGTGACTTTGATGCACTAGAGGATCTACCAGCTGATTATTACGACTGAGTCAGTATGAGTAGGTGAGTAATTCAGTCATATTATACTGTTTGTGCTTGTAAGTAGTTGAATATGTAATGCAAAGATAATCAAACGATTGTTTTGTTAAAAGTATGTTGTGGTCTGATTGTATGGTTGTTAAGATATCCTTACAAAGCGAGAATGCATGATTTGATGTTGTGAAATAGTATAATGATGATTGTGTGTAATGTATGGGTCACCGTGAATTCGATTAAAAGTATTGACTTAACAAAATAAACTGATCATGCATTGCACGAATTGCATTATTGCATATATATTGGGGATGACAGCCTGCTACGTATTAATATTTCGGTTCTTTGTTTATGCTTGGTTGTTCTAATGTGTTAGTTCCAAGGAATTCTTTGTTCCGTCGGTTCTACGGGAACTAAGCGGCATCGAAGAACGCCGCCCGTAGTATCACTTTGAAATGATTAATACTTAGGGAGTTTCTAAGGTGAGTACAGGAGATGGTCAGTTTAATCAATTATATTCAAAGTGATAACCCTAAAACGAGAAATCGTTGATTCTCCTGTGTACTTAGTCTCTCCTGGGCAGGTGGGTCATGGAATAATGGTTCTTCAACCCTTAGAAAGAGGGCGAAAATCTTTTTCCTGTTTGGATTCTAGATTATCCAAGCTTGTATCTGTGCATATGATTGAGTGTTTGCATTACATATGATTTGCTAATAACTTGTGTGATGTATGGTATGTCGGTTATTCACTGAGCTGTGGTTCGCTCATACTCCAATAGTCTTTTCAGGTTTATTTTACGACCTTAGTTAGTCACTTCCAGGAGTATGGCTCTAGTAAGAGCTTAGGAGCTGGAAGCCTACGGTTATATTTTGGCTTAATGGTTATGTACTATTAGAATAGATTATTTAGTTGTGTACTACAGTAAGATTATTTGGTTTGTAATAGTTTTGTAATATTTTAGGATAGAAGTTATTTACCGGTTTATTTCTTTCATGTATTTTTCATTTCTTATCAAGCAACTAAAAAGATCATGTTGTTTTGAAAACATGTCATTCCCTGAAGGTAATCTAGTGATAGTATTCAAGCGTAACTTGTTCACTACTACTAAGGTACCCTCGGGGCGTGACAGAATTTAGTTGGTATTAGAGCATGGTTGCTAGTATAAGAAAGATAAATATGTGAAAGAATTGTATTTAGTGAATGTAGTAAGTTTAGATTTAATTAGTACCCTAGTAGAATAGTTGGGTAGTGATGGGTAGAGTTATACTTCATAATTAGGAATACAATATGTGTGATTATTATTAATCATGCAAATTTTGTTGTGTGCAGACTAATCCTGCTACATGTCATATTAGATGGGAGATTTTTAGTATGTAGGAAGAGGAGACATTGACAGATTACAGGCGCAGATTACGAGTTCTAGTAGAGGACTTGTATTTATATGGGATTACTAAAACTCTAAATGAGATCCTCAACACCTGGAAGAGAGGATTACTGCCTTTGTTTAAAGGTTGGTTATTTCTGATGGAGCGGGCTTTTCCAGATAATAGATCAGCTATAGAGACGCTCTATAGATTTGAGAGATTAGTAATTCAAAAAGGAGGTGGCCTGGAGATTGATAATATAGCATTTATAGTCTCATCCAGATCTGTGAGACCAGAGCCTCCAGATTTTAGAGTTTGGGTAGCTATTGGGAGAGGAGCAGTTTATGCTCATGATATTAGACAGGATCATACTTGGGTGAGAGGTGATGCAGCTTATGATGATGACTTGATGCTTGCACGGGTTAGCAGATGCAGCCATTCCAGACGCATCTTGATGAGGAAACCACCTATTATACCCGAGATAGTAGGTGAGTTCCAGCATCCTACTTTTGTGCATGATAGACTGGTGCAGCAGTCAGTTCATACTACTATTCATAAAAGGAGTATAACCACAGAGTTGGTGGATGAAAAAGAAGGTAAGAGACGAAGGATTGAGGCAGAAAAGCATGTCTCTGATTATAATTATGCTAGATGGATTGGGACAGCACATGGAGGATGGATTGAGAGAGATATACCACCTAGTGCTGAGAGTGAGCTGAGGCCGGCACCTAGAGGTATTCGGGTGATGGATACAGATTTGACTTTAGCATCTCCAGGAGATAGAGACACGATGATTGAGATTAATGATACCAGTTCAGAGGGAGAGGATGATTACCCTCATTGAGGTCCTCAGGAGAAGGGCAAGGGCCATCTTTATCCTAGTCCTTGAGTCTGGTTTAGTATTATATGATGATGATGTATTATCTACTTATGATGACATGACAGGACGATATCAGTAGACTTTTGATGATGTGCATATGTATCTTTTGATGACTATAGTAGAAAAAACTAGGTATAGTGTTAGTGCCATTTTTGATATGTACATAATGCACTAACCATGAGAAGCTCATATGTATTCTGGTTATGTATATATATGTGTCATATATATATGAATGACTTAGATGTCTTTGGTGAGGATGAATTATGATCTAATCTAAACAACCTGTTTAATGTTAATAGAATGCCAAGAGGAAGAAATAAAAGTAGAAATGCCAGAATTTCTAGAGATCCACCAATAAATGCTCCTGCAACACCCCAAAACCGAATTGAGGATGTTTTACAAAGTCTCCAACAACAAAATGTCTTGATTTTGCAAGCTTTGCAAAATATTCAAGCAACAAATGTAGCACCACTTGCTAGGGCACCAGCAATGACTCCACCAATTCCTAGAGGAAATGAAAGACATACTCCACCGTTTCATTCAGGAAAATGGACCAGTGAACCCAAATGAATCTACTATTGAGGTGCAAGGACCGCCTCGATACGAACAAGAATTGCCACCACCACCACCTTTACGTCCTCAGAGGAATTTGTTGCCAGAATTCATTAAATGCAATAGATACTTTGAAGGACTATTAGGAAAGCCAGAAGAAGCTGACGACTGGCTAGCTCAAATTGAACGATCTTTGGATGTTTTCCAAGTACCTGAAGCTCTGAAAGTATCATATGGGACTTATTTATTAAGATTGAGAGCAAGAATATGGTGGAATTCAAAACAAAGAAGTTTGTCACAACCGATTACTTGGGAAGTATTCAGACGAGAATTTTTGAAGGAATATTTTCCAGGCAGTTTAAAAGCAAAATATAGTACTGACCTGATGAATTTGACACAAGGAAATAAGACGATTGATGAGTATGAACATGAGTTTAATCGGTTGTTACAATTTGCTCCAGATGCTTATCGGGACAGTGATGAGCTAAAGAGACAGACTTTCATGGCTGTATTAGAGCCTCATTTTCAAAGGAGACTTGCTAAATTTGAAATTGATAACTTTGCAGCCATGATAGAAAAAGCTCGAATTATTGAACGAGCAAGGAAGTATGAAATTGAGAGGTATAAGAAGAAATGAACTATTTTCGGGAAAAGAATGTATGATGGTTCTATGGCAAGTTCTGTGCCTAAGAAGATTAAATTCTTCAAACCTTTCAATGTGAACAAAGGAGGAGTAATGTGAAGAATAATGTTACATGCTGGAAATGTAAAGGTTCTCATTATCCAAGGATTATCCACAATTACAACACAAATGTTATTATTGTGGAGAGAGTGGACACATGGCAAATAATTGTCCAAAAAGGAAAATTGCAACTTGTTATGTATGTAACAAAGTTGGGCACATAGCAACCAACTGTCCACAAAAAGCGAGTGCAGTACTTGGATCTTCACAAACAAAAGGAATGATTGGAGTCTCAGGATCGAAAAATGGAAACGCCAATAAAGCTGGTACGACAACCAAAGTTTTTGCCATGTATGGAAATCCTGTTGAGAATGTGGAGATAGAGGAGGAAGATGAAGAAAATATTTGGGAGGAAGTTGATCCTGAATAATATGGACTCATTGCAGGTATGTAACATATTTGTTTATTTAAAGTTATTAGACACAATCACAAGTACACGAGGAATAGAAGTTCTTATGAATCGAAAATAATGTGAATCTAATAATTGATACATAGGATCAATTCAAGTAGGAGATCAAACTGCGTATGCTTTGTTTGACACGGGAGCAACGCATTCTTTCATAAATACCGATTAGCAAGGCGTATAAGAGTACCAATCGAGAGCATGAGTAAAGAATTGAGAGTTATTACACCAACCGGAGATTTAGTAGTAACACGGGAGATGATAAAGTGTTATCCATTAGAGATTGGGAATCAAGAATCAATTGCTGATTTAATTCTGATAGAGATGCAAAAATATGATATTATTCTGGGTATGGTTTGGTTAACTGCTGTAAAAGCAAAAGTTAATTGCCATCTCAAAATGGTATCTTTTGTCAATAATCACGAAGAAAGAAAGGAGTATGGGGGTGAGATACTCAAAGGAGTTGGAAATAGAATAACAGCAATTGAAGTGGAGAATGAAGAAGATATGGAGTTAAATGGGTGTATTCTTGGAACAACCGAGGGAAAATCCAAAGTATTGGATATTCATACTATCCGAACAAGTGTGTGAATACCTAGATGTATTTCCAGATGAATTACCGGGATTACCCCCACATAGAGAAGTGGAATTTTCAATTGATTTGATACCTAGAACAGAACCAGTATCAAAAGCTCCATATCGCATGGCACCTGTGGAATTAAAAGAATTGAAGGTTCAATTACAAGAATTGCTGGATAAAGGATTTATCAGACCTAGTGTTTCACCTTGGGGAGCACCAGTATTGTTTGTGAAGAAGAAAGATGGTTCAATGAGACTCTGTATTGATTATAGAGAATTGAACAGAGTGACTATCAAGAACAAATATCCTTTACCCAGAATTGATGATCTCTTTGATCAGTTGAGAGGAGCAAAGGTAGTTTCCCGAATTGATTTAAAGTTAGGATATCATCAAATCTGAATTAAAGCAGAGGATGTACCAAAGACTGCATTCCGAACTAGGTATGGTCATTATGAATTTTTGCTCATGCCATTTGGATTAACCAATGTACCTGCAGTTTTCATGGATCTGGTGAATCGTATCTTTAGACCTTTGCTGGATATCTGTGTGATTGTCTTCATAGATGATATACTTGTATATTCGTCTACTGAAGAACAACATGATGAGAACTTGAGAAGTGTATTACAGATATTGAGAGATAATAAGCTATATGCCAAATTGTCCAAGTGTGAATTTTGGCTTAAAAGTATATCATTCCTTGGACATATTATTTCTGGAGAAGGAATATCGGTTGATCCTGTAAAAGTTAAAGCTATTGTGGAATGGAAAAGACCTGAAACCATTACGGAAGTTAGAAGTTTCTTAGGATTGGCAGGATATTATCGGAAATTTGTGAAAGATTTCTCAAGAATCGCACGACCCCTAACACAACTGACCAGGAAGAATGAGAAATTTCAGTGGAATAATCAACGTGAACAAAGTTTCCAAGAATTGAAGAAAAGGTTAATATCAACACCCATATTGGTTCTGCCCAATGATAAGGATCTATATATTGTCTACAGTGATGCATCCAGAAATGGATTGGGATGTGTGTTAATGCAAAATGGGAAAGTAATAGCATATGCTTCTAGACAATTAAAACCGCATGAGATGAATTACCCCACTCATGATCTAAAATTAGCTGCTATTGTTTTTGCACTCAAAATTTGGCGTCACTACTTATATAGACAGGAATGTGAAATATATACGGATCACAAAAGTTTGAACTATATATTTACACAAAAAGAGTTGAACATGAGACAAAGATGATGGCTGGAATTGATTAAAGATTGTGATCTTACCATTAATTACCATCCTGGTAAAGTGAATGCTGTGGCTGATGCATTGAGCCGGAAGAGTTATGGAGAAGTGGCTTCAATACTAACGGAACAGAAAGAAACTTATCAAAGAATTTGAAAGATTAAACTTGGAATTTTCAATGCAAGGTTTGGAAGTTGAATTGGGAAACCTAATTTTGGAACCTACTTTGCTTTAGTGGATTAAGGAAGTCCAGAAAGAAGATGTTGAAATCCAAGAGATTAAACAAGGAATATCCCAAGGAAAATACAAGGATTTTCATGTGGATGAAGAAGAGGTGTTAAGAACGAATAACAGATTATGTGTGCCACATGATGAAGATTTAAGAAGGGAATTAATGCATGAAGCTCATTATTCTGGATATTCTATACACCCAGGAGAAACAAAGACATAGCAAGAGTTAAAAAGTGCATATTGGTGGAATGGGATGAAAAGGATATTGCAGAATTTGTTGCTAAATGTGTGTGTCAAAGGATAAAAGCTAAACATCAAAAACCAGGTGGGTTGTTAAAACCATTACCAATTCCTAAATGGAAATGGGATCAGATTTCCATGGATTTTGTGTGCTCATTACTTAAGACAAATGCGGGTGATGATGTTGTTTGGGTTATTATGGATAGACTCATGAAATCAGCTCATTTCTTGCGAATTAACATGACATATCCATTAGAAAAATTGGCACGAATATATTTAAAGGAAATTGTAAGATTGCATGGTATACCTATCAGTATAGTATCGGATCGAGATCCACGATTTGTTTCCAGATTTTGGCAAGATTACAAAAAGCTTTGGAACTCAATTGAAATTTAGTACGGCTTATCATCCTCAAACTGATGGATAAACAAAATGACTATTCAGACATTGGAGGATATGTGAGAGCATGTATTATGGAGTTTAAAGGAAATTGGGACCAACATTTACCACTAGTAGAATTTGCATACAATAACAGTTACCATTCAAGCATAGGGATGCCCCTTTATGAAGCTTTATATGGTAGAAAGTGCAAGTCCCCATTGTTTTGGGATAACTTGGAGAAAGTATTGGTTGGACCTGAATTGGTTCAGGAAACAATTGAGAAGGTTTCGGTAATAAAGCAAAATAAAGCAAAGAATGAAAGCAGCATAAGACAGACAAAAGAGTTGGGCAGATTAGAAAAAAAGAGAATTGAGTTTAATGAAGGAGAACATGTATACTTAAAGATAAGTCCAATCAAAAGTCTTCGTGGTAGACAAATAAAAGGAAAGTTAAGTCCTAGATATATTGGACCATTCGAGATATTGGAACGAGTTGGGAACCTGGCATACCGTCTTGCATTGCCACCCAATTTGTCTGGTATACATAATGTTTTCCATGTATCGGTTCTAAGAAGATATGTACCAGATCCAGATTAAATAGCGGAGTTGGAACCAATTGATTTAAAGGAGAATTTGACTTATGAAAAGCATCCAGTTAAAATATTGGACCGGAAAATGCAAGTTCTCAGGAACAAAGAAATCCATTATGTTAAAGTATTATGGGATCTCCAAATCGAAGAGATTACATGGGAATTAGAAGAGGAGATCAAGAAAAATTATCCACATTTGTTTGAGAATTCAGGTACGTACGCAAGCTTTGAGGACAAAGCTTATTTTATAGGGGGGAGAATGTAAACCCGGAAATTTTCCACTCTAGTATATGATTCTAAAGTAGATTGTATGAACTAGATAATAGATCTAGATTCTAATTTAAGTCTAAGAATAGATTGATATCTAGAATTTGGTTACAAAGGATTTAGAATTCGAATAAAGAATTTCTTAAACCCGAAACCTGATATACAAATAGATTTAAATAGGAAAATATGAATGTAGAGATTAAACGATTGTTTTTGAACTCGGTAATAATTCGATATTAGAACAATTAGTAGTAATGAGCTTAGGCTTGGATTTAAACTCTAAATTCGAGATTCCTAGTTATAAATTAACGCTACTATAAGATTTCATGGGGTATCAAAACTAAAGATACATATATAGTTTAGCCTCTATATCAAATACGATATTAAGTACATAAATATCTACGCTTATAGACAGAATACGATTACCTAAAGATGAACTGTTAGGAATATAAATACACAACGAGAACATAAATTGTTGAATAACTCAAGATCTAAATTCCAAATAAATAATCGAATCACGCTATCGTTCTAATTCGAGTTTTCTTAAGCTATTAAAGCCAAAAATAAAAATTGACCTAATGAGTTCAGAAACTTTAATCGCGGGAGATAAAATTACAAATAAATATCACGTATATAAAACTTAAAATTTTATTATTCGATAATCTAAGTGTTTTGTATATCCTATAAACATGTTTTGTACAAAAACTCCCAAATATTAGCTAATTTGTACCTGTATAACTCGTTAAATTATCTTAAAACTCAATTAAATAATTAGTAAATATATATGTGTTTTCGGCTGCAAAATTCGGTGGAAAGCTATGGGAGAAGAGAGAGCCGAATTTGATCCAATAATGCATCCAAATAGTCAACAAAAACAACCTAAGAACCAATCAAACAATGCCAACTCACCCTAGCGTTAATTAGGATGAAAACAACAGATCAAATGGGAGGAAAAATCGAAGAAATTCGGAGGAAAACAGCCGCAAGCTTCATTCTTCTATATATATATATATATATATGTTTAATGTTCTTTAAGGAGAAACAAACAACCTTCATTAATTCTCAACCCTTCCAAAACGAATCTACCCCTAAATAACCACCAAAATGAACTGAAAATAGAAATCAAATAGATCAAATCAATCAAGTTCGGATCAAAAGAAAAATAATACGAAAAAAACCCTTGGATACGAGTTCAAAGGTAAGTTGATGAAGTTCAAATGATTTTCTTTCAAATCTAAGGATTATAACTGACTTCTAATAATCATAGGAACGTAATAAACACAAATACAAGCTTCGAATTCCATCGGATCGGCTCAAACAAAGTAAAAATCTGAAACCCTAGTTTTATTTCCAAAAGATCGAGATCTAAGTATATATGTTTGTAGACGTGTTAAGAGTTGTTTTATGTCCTTATATAAGATATATAAACACTTAGAAACGGTTTAGTAATGTTTTTAATGTGGAAAATTTAAAGAATATGAATCGGATCGGTGACGAAGATGATGAACAGTACTAACATTGTCTCAAAGCCGGTAGTGTAATCGCTCAACGCCGACGGCTTACATAGATAGGCCGGCGGTGTAGAGACGGCTTACACTGAACAGAGGCTACGTAAAATAATTTTCACGTAAAAATGAATGTAAGCCGGCTACCTGGAGATACACGCCGACGACGTAGGACCGGCGTACGTTGAAAGCCGATAGCTTTCAAAGCCGGTGCAACCAATATGAAATATTTTTCAAAACCAAGTCTACACCGGGACCTGGATTTCAAGGCCGGCGGCTTTGAGCCGGCGTATGCCCATAAATCTTCTACAAAAGCTAGTTTTGAGATAAACAGAATATATATATATATATATATATGCAATACACTACTGATATATTATATATATATATATATATATGATAATATAGGATTTATTAAGTAGTTAAGTAAATACAAATAATTAGAATATTTTGTTTAATATTTAATAATTCTTAAATCTCTAGAATTAAGGAAAATATTTAGTGTTGATAAAAGTTAGTAATTAGTCAAATATTTGTTCTAAATAGATAAAATAGGTAAGAATGGAAATTGAAATAAGCTAAATTTTCGAGTAATGTGACTTCTAAAAATAACAAAATAATTATACGAGATAAAATAGGAAAAACATGACAACACTAAGTAATAATAAACGAATATAATTTTCTATATGGAGATCAGTATCGAATAACAGAGAATTAGTATTAGTCACTACCAAAACTTGATAAATATCGAGTCTAGGACGCTAATCACATATAGGAATTTAATTATAAAATATATTGATGAATACTTTATTCATCTTAAATAGGTGACTTTGATGCACTAGAGGATCTACCAGTTGATTATTACGACTGAGTCAGTATGAGTAGGTGAGTAATTCAGTCATATTATACTGTTTGTGCTTGTAAGTAGTTGAATATGTAATGCAAAGATAATTAAACGATTGTTTTGTTAAAAGTATATTGTGGTCTGATTGTATGGTTGTTACGATATCCTTACAAAAGCGATAATGCAATGATTTGATGTTGTGAAATAGTATAATGATGATTGTGTGTAATGTATGGTCACTGTGAAATTGATTAAGAAATTATTGACTTAACAAAATAAACTGATCATGCATTGCACGAATTGCATTATTGCATATATATTGGGATGACAGCCTGCTACGTATTAATATTTCGGTTCTTTGTTTATGCTTGGTTGTTCTAATGTGTTAGTTCTTTCAAGGTATTCTTTGTTCCGTCGGTTCTACGGGAACTAAGCGGCATCGAAGAACGCCGCCCGTAGTATCGCTTTGAAATGATTTATACTTAGGGAGTTTCTAAGGTGAGTACAGGAGATGGTCAGTTTAATGGATTATATTCAAAGTGATAACCCTAAAACGAGAAATCGTTGATTTTCCTGTGTACTTAGTCTCTCCTGGGCAGGTGGGTCATGGAATAATGGTTCTTCAACCCTTAGAAAGAGGGCGTAAATCTTTTTCCTGTTTGGATTCTAGATCATCCAAGCTTGTATCTATGCATATGGTTGAGTATTTGCATTACATATGATTTGCTAATAACTTGTGTGATGTATGGTATGTCTGGTTATTCACTGAGCTGTGATTCGCTTATATTCCAACAATCTTTTCAGGTTTACTTTACGACCCTGGTTAGTCATTTCCAGGAGTATGGCTCTGGTAAGAGCTTAGAAGCTGGAAGCCTACGGTTATATTTTGGCTTAATGGTTATGTACTATTAGAATAGATTATTTAGTTGTGTACTACAGTAAGATTATTTGGTTTGTAATAGTTCTGTAATATTTTAGGATAGAAGTTATTTACTGGTTTATTTCATTCATGTATTTGTCATTTCTTATCAAGCAACTAAAAAGATCCTGTTGTTTTGAAAACCTGTCATTCTCTGAAGGTAATCTAGTGATAGTATTCAAGCGTGACTTGTTCGCTACTACTAGGGTACCCTCGGGGCGTGATATTGATCGTGTTAACGTTGGTTTTACTGCAAACAATAATTTAACTGCTATTTTTTACCTAATATTTTCTATATTTTATTCAAACAAGTTTGGTAAGAAACGTGATAGTAAACCAGCTTTCGGTGAAAAATAGTTCTTTATTGTTAAAAAGATCGGTAATGGGTCATAAAATATCAGAAACAATATAACATTTAAAGCAATACCATTTATATGGTTTTTAGCTGGTTAAATTATAAAAGCTAGTGGCCACAGTTTTCCGCTACTTAAAAATATAAGACAAAAAATAAATCCGGTGATAAGATTATTATCAAAGCCTATTTTGCTTCCACGTAACCCTTAATTATACATCACAAACATATATAAAATGTGTTTGGTCAATGATTCAGATAACCTGGAAATCAGCATAGGCAATATGTAGAAAACTATAACATATAAAAACTTGCATGACCAACCCCAAAGTGCACCATGACAAATGAACACAGATTGAAATATTTTCTTATGTGAAATGTCGGGAAGAACATAAAATTATTCTCCGCCTACCAATTTTGAAGCGTTGACTTTCAAAACCATCCAAACATTTTCCACAAACTGTAACATTGCAACGGTATCACTCCGGGCCTTTTCCTCTGCGCCGCACGCCAAAAGCGGTGTCACGAACAGCCACATAGCTGTCGGTGCCACGAACCCAATCGTCAGCAACCACGACACCGCCACTGGCAACCGCCGCCCCTTTTTCCTAGCCACCTTCTTTATCACTATCTCACATGCTACCGCTGTACCATGTAAAATAAAAAAAAAACATTTTACAACCTATGTGGGCCTCGTTCTATCAATATAATAGAAAGCAAGCTCGTGCACTAGCCCGATACCAAGAAGGTGGTGATCATGCACCGCTGGAAGTGGAGCCCACCATCTCTTTCCAATTCTCGAATCTTGATGGATCGCATCGGATCATAAACACAAGGTTTTAAGGTGCTAGTCACCACAAGATTCCACCTCCTTCCCCAAAACTCTTGTAGGGAGGTGGCTAAGTAAGGCTCATCGAATTGGGGCTCAAGCTCAACACCGATCACGGTTCTGCCATGGCTCCAACAAAAGCTAAAAACGCCTCAACACTAATATACCCTTGAATGCTATACATCAACAAAAGCATGAATCTATTTATTTTCTCCTTTCTCTCATACAAAGGTGTAAAGGACGCAATTACCAATAACTTGGTGTCATAATTAAAAGGAGATTTGAGACCCTTTTTCGTATTTCCACTATAAACCTTGATAGGGAGGCATGAGATTGTTATCAAGTTTTTAAGAGACAGAGGAGGATTTGATGTTAAAGGGCCTTTGCCAAATGCAAATAAGAGGAGCTTGAAGCTGGCAAGCCATGTTATAAAAAAGGAGGTGAAACCGCCAAGAGTGAGAGTGGTTAGAGGCAGAGGGAGGAGTAAGAAGAGGCCGACAACCGGGAGGATGGCGGCAAGGCGGGTGGTGCCGGGTTGGATGAATTTGGCAATGGTGTAGCAATAGCATAAGGATGTGATTGCTAACGACCATACTACTATGAAATTTCTTAGCTCGCCCTCCATTTTTTGTTGATTGGACTTTGTTTTTGTTAGTGCTGTTTGTGGTAGGACCGTAAAGTCAATTTAACCGTAGATCTTCATGAAATTGTCGTTGCTTTTAGGACCTGACATTTATTGGGCTAATTAATTAAGGTGCGGTCAATGGGCCCTTTAATTAGCTCCATGAACACTTGCTTCATGGTTATCTTTTCTCAAAGTTAACTTTTCATTAACATATAGAGAAGAATATGGTCGATAGAATGCATGAAAGATACTGTACAATCCAATATGCATACTGCAATTAGCTCTTAATTTTACTTGAGCATTGCACCCGCAATATGCACAGAAATACACATGTCTATAACAATCATATATTTTATATATAAATATATATTCGCTACATGAGTTATAAAAGTAATGAAATGGATAAAGTACAACTATGGTTGTTTATACAAAATTTTTATAATGGAGTTATGAATGGATGGCTTTAATTCCATTAGAATATTGCAGTATTAACTTTTTCTATTTTTTTTTTTGTGAAAATAAATATTATATGGTAATATAAGGATAAAAAGATATTATGAAATATTACAAACACACTAAAATAATGGCTTTTTTTTTTAATAATATAGATATTGATCCAGTTGACTAGGAGAAAAGACCGATTGTGTGTATAATTAACTAACCATAAATAATTAATACATGGCATAAATCAATATACAATTACAAATAATGATACCGATAAAGCTACTATAGTTGTCTAGTTTTATAAAAATGGAGTAACGGATGGTAGGCTTTTGCCTATTTGGTTTTAGCAACACACTCTATTGAAGATGTGCTATGTAAGATTGTGGGATCACACACGGTAATGCATGTGAGACCGCTGCAGTACCATGATCTTATTTGATATACCTTAAATGGAAGGTATTACCAAAACTAAATAAACTAAATATCACCTTTTTTCCGTTAAAATGATATCAAGCAACTCACAAACAATTTTATAGCAACAATTTAAAGCAAATAACAACCAATACAATTATTCGATCATGCAACCAATATAGTTGGTAAGTTAAGAACATACACCATAGATTATAGTGTATTAGCTCTCAAATATGTTGATTTCATTTAAAGCTGGATAAAATGAATGAAAAAATTGATATTCAATTTTTAGAAAACTAATATTCAACTTTTATAAAAAAATGGAATATTAACATATAAAAACCAAAATATTATAATATTGGATGGTGTTAGGATATATTATTCTATAAGTATACAATGTGTTGCATGTATTGAATCACTAATGGATTTAGTTTTCAAACAATGGAGAATTAAGTAAAAAACCCATTTATTAGTTAATAGGGATAATGACAAAAATGGTACTTGAACTTTCGCAAAAAGAACAATTAGGTACCAGAAGTTTGGCTTTGAATAATTTGATATCTAAACAAATTTTTTGTTAACTTTTTTTATATTCAAAGTTTGGTTTTCATAATTTCGGTACCTAAACAAACTTTTTGTAGAATCTTTTCATATGTCATTTCACTTGCTTTAGGTATGAAAAAAGTCAACAATAACTTTGTTCAGGTACCAAAATTGTCAAAACCAAACTTTAAGTATGAAAAATATCAACAAAAATTTTGTTCAAATACCAAATTATACAAAACCAAACTTTAAGTACTTAATTGTTCTTTTGCAAAAGTTGAGGTACCATTTTCATCATTAACCCTAATTAATATTACCAAATTTAACTTTTCTATACTAGGCAAGATCATCAATTGACTAATCATTTTTACTTCTCAAACTATAGACAAATTGTGGCGCAACTTTTTATGACTATCTATAGTTCAATTTTACTATTCATAGATTTGATTAGAAAGGTTCCTAAGACTATAGTAATTTATGTGAGTTATGTACATGGCTTTAGAGGAGTAGGATGTATATAGTATCTGATGAGGTCGATATAGTGGCAAATAGGTACCTAGAGAAGTAGGATAGAAATTGATCTATTACTGTTGGATGATCTAAAGACCTTACTTGGAAGGAAACGAGCTAACTAAAAGAAGTCACTAGTTTTGACAATGAGCTAGACTAGTTTTTGGCCAAATTCCTTTGTTTAGGACTTTAAACAAGTATTTTTAGTATTTTTGGAAAGTTTCATTTTATTTATAACTTTTTATAGGATTGTTGGTTTTGCACGCTGTTTGTGGCATGTTACTTATCTTTATGTGTACTTCATTTTACGATTTTTTTTTTGCACTTTTAGTTCTATTTTTAGCAGCTTTTAAAGTGTCCTATAATTGTATGCCCTAAGGCATAGAACATAATAGTTATCAATGGTTTGTGCCTTACTTTTCCCATTGCATCAGTATCTAATGTGATGATCAAAAGAAAAAGAACTAGAAAAAGGAAAAGGCAATCTTAACTAACTCAAATTCATTTTGATAGGTAAGGGAGTTGTAAAGTATCAAATCTCAATGTACTTAATGAAATAAAGTATTTGATCATATGAGGTGGAAATTTGATGGTATGATGGTGTCTGAGTGTAATTTCCAATTATCTAAATAAAGAATGCGCTTTGGTATTTTAGAGTTTAATTGTTGATGTCATCATCAAATTTTACAACTAAAATGAGTCTTTACAAGAGTGGGTCCCTCAACGGTCTCACTTTGGATCTAAACCCATTAAAATGCCTATTTAGTGTATACGACTTATTTAAGAGAGGTTGGATCATGAATAAGTTAGATTCATTAGAATGTAAATTGTTACTAGTTTTAATCTTTAGAGTGTTAAGTCTAGTAGAACAACGTAAACTTGTGTACTTTAGGGTGTTAGGGTGATAGATGATGTTACAAAGAATTAAAATTGGTTTTGATTTGAAAGAATGAAAAAATAACGAGAAAGACAATTTAGAAGTGCATGACTAATGCATGAGTTCATGCATCATATCGTGTACCTCTATATGGATGACAAAATTCATGCTTTGGAAGTGCACAACTTATGCACAGCTCATGCACTAGGCTGTGTATCACTTTATGACTTAAAATTTTATGCTTGAAAGCACAATTGACATCAGCCTATGCACTTACCCATGCACACACTAAAACCTCTTCGAAATCACCTTTTCGTTCACAAATGTAAATAAAATCACTTAATATCTTTATTTAAGAATTATCTACATTAAGACTTTAAAATCTTATATTATAGTAGGGTATAAGCGAGAGGTATACAAGTGTAGATTGTAGGTGGTTGTGGAAGTATAGTGTTCTAATAATTTAATTGATATGTAAACCGGGTGATGGATCCTATAACTCGAGACGAATCAATACTCTAGGTATATGCATACCTTGCTTATTGTCTGTGTTTGTTTAAGATGGATACATGAATTAACTAAAAAATAATTTTCTATAAGAATTCGCTTGTTGCTTGTGTGTGGCTACTAGTAGTAGGTGGTGAGTACCCACTTTATCATGGTAACCTAATGATTATATGAGATGTTATCTCATATTGGAGTTATAGGAAATAATCTTGGTATAACTAGGTGTTTTGGTGTTGTGGATGTTGAGAAGTATTCAGTTTGTGAACTCATGAATGCTAAGGAGTACCCAACATCCTAAATATATCTTGTTTATTGTGAATATTTCCTAACACTTTTAATTTCTAAAATCATGAAATCAGATTCTAAAAATAATAGATTTAGCAGCAGTAAATAAATTTTATAAAAATATTTCATTTTCTACTCTCATGAGTAGATTAACCTTCACAAAAACAAACTTACCATCTGGTATCTCAACATAATAGCTATTCATGATGGTAAACAAAGCTTTAAAACTTAAATTACGACTATGGGCTCCAAAACCAAGCCCTTTAAGACTAATAAAAGAAATGACCAAAAAAAAAAAAAAAATTCACCAACTTAAGTTAGAAATGTTATAATTGAATAGTTTAACAGGTAGTTAATTCTAAACTTTGATTTAAACTTAGTTTAGAAATTGAATTTAGATAGACTAATTGAATAAATCAGGTAAATTAAATTACATGATATAATTAGACAGATTGACATAATTAAATTAGTAAATAGATTAAACTGAAATTTGAGATTTCAAATATCCTTTTCAATGTTTCAATTACCAATTTCATAAATTAAATTATTTAATTCTTTTCAACCATCAATTTTAATTCCAAAACACTTAAACTTTAGTCTAAATTTTCCTTAATCCTCATAAATTTTGAATTCTATTGTTTGATATAAATATTAGTTCTTATGTTCCAAAATCCTAAACTCCAATTAAATATTAAATTCCTATCAATTGAGAATCATTTTTCAATTCCTTTTCTCTTTTTTAATTATTTCAACTTCCTTAATCTTATTGTCTAAGAGGTCCAATTCAAATTGAAGACCAAGCTCAATCCAAAATCAAAGCTCAAGCCCATAAACCCTTTAAATCCATCCTTTTCCTTCCTTCTCTTTTTTTTTCAACTACCCTACTCCTTCTTCTTCTTTTCCTTTTTTCTCTTTTTCTTCACTCAAAAAGCAAACCCTAAATCTCAAATTCAAAGATCTTAGGAGAAAATGAAGATAGAAAACAAGATTGAAGTAGGAAATTAAGCTAAAAGAAGCTACATCAACTCAAGTAGTAGTAGTGAATATTTAGTTGATTAAATGAGTAAGTTTAGTTGTTTTCTTTAATTTATTTGTTGTAAATGCATGAGAATGATGAGTTGATGTTAGAAATGTGTAGGGTTTTTAATAAAATTAGTAGATTAGTAATATATGAGCATGTATGCTAAAACTAGGCATGTTTATGCATGAGTAGGTTAAGTGTTTGATGTTATGTAAACCCTAAAATTTCATTAATTTTAAGTTTGATCTTAGAATTAAAAATCAATCAGAAACCCTAAAGGTCAAACGAAAGACTAGTTCAAACCCTAGAATTTAGATCGGCATTCCCGTATTCTTTAGCCCTAGAAAACGAAGTTGAGTTAATTAGTGATAATAGTTCGTAATAACTTGAGGAAACATAAAAATATCATATTCGTGAATTTCAAATGTTCTTCGAACTCAAACGGGATCAGTTCTCGGAATATATGTCCCGAAGCCCAAAATAATAAAAATATTTCGATAACACCATTAGGACCGATTTAATACAAGGATTTCAAAAATATCAGTTTCGTAATTTTTCGGTAACTAAAAATAACAGATATTGCATTTATACGCGTATTTTCTTGCTACTAATATTTTATTAGTCACATCTACTTTATATTATACTATTTATTACTATTTTACACTATTCATTTATCTTTACTTTTTCTAACACCTACTCTTTACAACCCCATATACCTATTATCTTTATTTTTTATCTTTCCATAACTTTATATCATATATACCTTACAAATTATTACTTTTAATACATAAAAATACAAAAATTACATCTCCCTCTCCTCCTCTCTCCATGGCCGGCGCCCTCTTCCATCTATCTAATTTTTTTTTCTTTTTCATTTTATTTTGTTACATCTAAATTCACTCCCATTTTCCTATAAATACCCCTCCTTTTCTCTCTATTCACACATTTACTACTCATAAACTCACTACTACCAATCTCTCAAAATTCTCATATCAAAACTCTCTCCACAACCACTTCCAAAGCTCTCTCAAAATTTCCTCTCAAAACTCTCTCATACTATAAACACTACCACCATTCTTACTTTAGGTAAGAATTCTCTTTAATTTTTCTTACCATGTCATGTAACTTTACATGACATGGTGTGAGTTTCCTAAACTTAATGTTATAGATACTACACTATGTTCATGTATTGTTCTTGTTCATGAATATGTATTTATGTATTTCTATGTTGTTATTTTGCTCATATTATTATTGATATTATGTTAACCTTCTATATAGATGTAACTATATATAATTATGTACTTAGATATAATCTTTAGAGCATATAAGCTCATTGTTATTTATTTACTTCCAAGTTATGCAATTTATTTATTTATTTCATATTATTTTAAGACTAGTCTCTAGTCTTAGACTTGTCCTCATCAAGTCAAAACAATATTTGCTTCCTTTTCCTTATTTCTTTTGGGACTAGTCCATTCTTAGTCCTGTGATACTTTGATGAAGCTAAGGTTCCCAATAATTGACATATTTCTTTACTTGTTTATTTTATTACTTATTATACTCTTCTTATGCTTTCATAATTTCATAATCATAATCATGCATGAACATATTGATTTTGTCTCAACAAAATAAAGAAGGAAAAACAAAGTTTTCCTTAAATAAAAGTTCTTTTCAAAATAAATGTTATCATGAAAGAAATGATTTTTCTATAAAAACTTAAGAATCCATCTTAGTATAACTTTTCTAAGAAATTTAATGGAGCTCATAATAGAATTTAGAAACTAAAGAACATAGGAATTCTTAGATAATACACACTTACAACTTACAAAATTGTAAATTGGAAAGGTATTCTTAATTTTAAAAATTTCAAGTTCTTTTAAACAAAAGTTTTACTAAACTTCATTTTTCATCAATATTTGAATTTCAAATAAACTAGTTTGACAAACACCAAGAAATTTCCTTTCATAAAAATAGAATGATCTTAAGGAATAAGATTAATGAACAACTTAGGAAATCATTTCTTTAAATGTAAGAAAATATAGAATTCTTACTAATTTCAAAAAGTATTTGTCACCCCCCGAGGGTATTCTAATAATAATAATCAAGAACCATTCAATTACCATTATTAGTTTACCTTCTAGGAATGACATGATTTCCAAAAACAGGATCTTTTAGTTGCTTGGATGGGATAAACAAACATATATAAGATGTAAAACTAGTAAACAACTATTACAAACTACAATATTACAGATCATATGCTTTATAAGTCCTTACAACTATAGCTTATGATTCTAATGCACTTAAAATGCATCACAAGTCTATTATAGATATAGATATTCTAACCCTATTCTAAACTTTCAATTTCTGGCTTCTAATCTCTTACCGGGACCATGCTCCTGCTAGTAATGAGCCAGGGTCGCAGAGTGAACCTAAAAGGACTGTGAGAGTGTGAGCTAAAACACAAGCTCAGTGAATAAGCAGAACTTATTACATATAACATACAAGTTATTTAACAATCATATGAAATGCATCAATCACACAAATGAACATTACAAGCTTGGATAACCCAGAATCCAAACAGGATGAAGATTTACGCCCTCCCATCGGGGTTGAAGGATCACAATCTATGGTCCACCTACCCAAGAGAGACTTAAGCTTTCAGGAAGTAATAATATCCAATTTAATTATCTCTTTAAGATTATCATGTTTCATTATTTATTCCTGTTTTAGCTTTAGAAACTCCACTAAGTGTTAGTTATTCCCATGTAATACCATAAGCGGCGTCCTTCGTTTACCATGTAGTTCTTATGGTATTAACAGAACAAAAGTAATCTTGCAATTAACTAATAGCTCTCTGGCCTAGATAATTCAAGCGTTACCAGAGATCCGAGAAACTAACACGTAGTAAGCTACCACTTACTCAATGCTTTTTATGCATAGTATGTAATGCATGATTATTTTCCATTATGGTACCAGTAGTTTTTAGTCAATTTGGGGTGATCAAGCAATACAGAAACTCAATTAGATACTATATACATTATCAAGATACATGCATTTGTGTTATCACTTATTTTAGAGTGACATGGCAATCAATAGAATACAATACACAACTTTCATATTTCAAACAATTCACCAATTTTCATTATCTTTTTATTTAAGGTTCACTACTAGTACAAGCACAACCAATGTAATAAGACGGAGTTACTCACCTGCCTATCCTATTTAATCGTAGTAATCTTCAAGTAGGTCCTCCCCAATACCCGAGTCACCTATTGAGATAAATCATATAATTAATAAAATTCCAGATTATACAATCTAGTTTCTATGAATATTTAAGTGTTCTAAGGGTTTGTTGGGTTTCTGTTTTATTCTTAACTAGTTCTTTCGAAATAACCCTAAGTTTTAATTCATTATACTCACAGTTTTATTTTATTGAATCTAGTTGGATACTTGAATCTATTGATTGGGTATTTGGAAAGTTTAATGACTTAGTTAATTCATCTTTATTGTCCAAAAATATCGGTTTTCTTTTTAATTACTTAATAAATTTTTCTTATAGAATATAATTATTCCTATATTCACAATTTTGGATTATTTAATTTTCCATTGTTATCTATTTATGTACAAATATTCTACTATATACTTGGTATTCACTAACTCATAATTTATACATATATATATCTTTCTATAAATTAGTTAAATATCATTTTTATGAAAACATACTCACTAATAAAAGAATTTAGTAACTTAATTATAACTACTTTCGAAATTATTTTTCTCTTTTCGTAAATCATAAGAACATTAATAATTATTATCAATAATAGCACCAAAAATAATTATAATATCAATAATAATAATAATAATAATAATAATAATAATAATAATAAATAAATAATAATAATAATAATATAATTTCCGAAAATAGATTAGATAGAATAATTATATTCCATCACATTAGGAATTATACTAATTGTCTTATACTTTAATTAATATTATTACTAAAGTAATTTTAGTCTTATATTCATATTATTTTATTTCAAAAATAATATTTTCGAAATTCTAAAAATTCTTTTAATAATATTAAAAATATTATTAATATAATTAGAAACTTATTATGCAGAAATTACTTAACAAAGTAATTTATATTTCTAAAAATTCTTTTTGGATTAATAATAATAGATTAAATATTTAAACATCCTATATTTAATAAAGTCAGAAAAATAATTTTATTTTTAATTTTAAATAAATAAATAAATAAATTTCGGATTTAATATTAATACTATAATATTATTATTACTATTCCCAGAAAATAAATAAATGCAGAAATAATAATAAATTTCTAAAATTACTCATATTATTTTTATTCTATACTTATATTTATTTAGTTTCGTTTTTCTTTTTCTCTTTTTTTTTTTTAAATTCTGGTCGAGGGGTACAGGGTTAAACACGCCAGTGTACCCAGCCCGTGCTCATCGGGGAGCACTGTTCATCTTCTTCCCGATGAACTGCGGCATTTCCGGCGAATCCCGACGTCAAAACATCAGGAATTTAGATCCAAATGACTCCTAGAAACCTAATTAACTTAAATATGTAAGAAAAACAACATAAAAACAACATGTTACCCACGAATTTGGATCATCAAGCTCGGCTAGGGTTTGGGAAAATCACCTTCGTTGTGACCTCTCGGTGAAATCCGAAGCTCCTAGTGGCCTTGGTTAGCTTCCTAAGATGTTTAAGAGTCAGTCTCAATCCTTAAAACTGGAAGAAAACTCGCGGAATGGAATCACTTACCTTAAGCTCGTTTTTCATGCATCTTTCTAGGTTTTTCTTCGAATTCTCGAACTGGGTTGGTGCGAGGGTTTAAAAATTGTTTTCTGGGTTGGTTCGACTCCTAATCGGTTATGGTTGTATTCTGGAAAGTTTGAGAGAGTTTGGAGTTCATTTGCTTAGCCATCCAAGTTCGTTTGCTTATATATATAATATATATATATATAAAACGTAGTGCAAATTTTTGCCGCGTTTCTTCGTCAAATCTGAAACGAATTGCTCTTGTTTGTTTGTTTAAGTAGTTTGCTCTATTATCATTAATGCAAGGGTGATTTGTCATGTTTACATTGGCTTAGGAGAGGATTGGGATTGACTTTGTGCATATTATTGAGGAAGTTTCGGTTCATCAAATTTTAGAAGATCACAGCCTTGAATCCAAGTGGAACCGTCTCCAGCAAGTTGAAATTATGTATATATTAATTATATAGTAGTTAGATATTATTTAGTTTAAGTTTTCGGGTAGTTTATTACACTATTAGGGTATATTTTAGCTTATATATGTAAATATATATTACAAAGGTCTTTAATGGATCCTACAAGATGTTTAGTTTAACAAAAAGTACAAATTTAAGTTTTAATAGTACGTATCTATTTGTTTAAGAAAAATTTATCCTACGCGATTTAGGTTTTATAAGCTTTTCGGGTCAATTTTCGTTTCAGGCTCCAAGGCTTTAGAAAACCCTAATTTAATTGTATGATTCAATTCTATTTTGAGGTCTAGATCTCAAGTTATACATCAGTTTATGTTTTTATTGGGTATTTATAATCCTAACAGTTTATCTTAAGATCACAATTTTCTAACTAAAACCCTATTGAGTCATTTATAATATTACTACTAATATATAGGCTATATTAGTTATATATATTAGATTTGGATACTCACTATGAAATCTTATCAATGTAGTTTATTACTGACTAAACTCTCAAATTTTAGGGTTCCAATCAAATAAGTTCATTACTATACCTTGTTTTAATTCCCGGTCTCTATTGAATACTAAGGTAATCACTTAATACCATATTTAGGTTTTCCTATATAATCTGTCTGTTTGACAAGGATTCGGGTTTAGGATTTGAAGTTTCCTTTGATCACAACCTGAATTATTAACTCGGAATACGAAATCTTGTTTTTGGAATCAATTGGGTCAAAGAAGTCCTTTTATAAAGTTTATGAGTCCCAAACCGATCAAATTTAAAGTATCTATCTAAACTAGAGTTTCTAATTAACTCCTAGGGTTACTAGTCAACCCATAATTTCTAATCTAGGGTCGTATCGTATGGTGGAAGTTTTCGGGGTTTACATTTTCTCCCCCCCTTAAAATAAGCTTTGTCCTCAAAGCTTGAAAGCGTACCTGGATTTTTGAACAGCTGTGGATAATTCTTCTTGATTTCTTCTTCCAACTCCCAAGTTACTTCTTCAGTCCGAGGATCCCATAGCACTTTGACGTAGTGGATCTCTTTATTTCTGAGAACTTGTACTTCTTGTCTAGGATTCTATAGGGTGCTTTTCATAGTCAGTTTCTTTCAGATCAATCGGTTCCAGCTCAACAACTTATCTGGATTTGGTACATACTTCCTTAGTACCGATACATGAAAAACATTATGTATACCAGATAGTTTGGGTGGCAATGCAAGGCGATATGCCAGATTTCCCACTCGTTCCAGTATTTCAAATGGTCCTACATATCTAGGACTTAGCTTTCCTTTTACTTGTCTGCTATGAAGACTTTTTTGGACTTACTTTCAGGTAAACATGTTCTCCCTCTTAAATTCTAGTTCCCGTCTTTCAAATCTGCCCAGCTTTTCTGTCTATCTTGGGCTTCTTTCATCCTTCTTTTTATCACTGAAACTTTGTTATTGTTTCTTGAATCAGTTCGGGTCCAACTAGTACTCTTTCCAGATTATCCCAGAATAATGGAGATCGACACTTTCTACCATATAAAGCTTCATAGGGTGGCATCCCTATACTCGAATGGTAGCTATTATTATATGCAAATTCCACCAGTGGTAGATGTTGATCCCAATTTCCTTTAAATTCCAAGATACATGATCTCAACATATCTTCCATTGTCTGAATTGTTCTTTCTGTTTGTCCATCGGTCTGGGGATGATAGGCCGTACTAAACTTCAATTGAGTTCCCAATGCTTTTTGTAATCCTTGCCAGAATCTAGAAACAAACCGTGGATCTCGATCTGATACTATATTAGCTGGCACTCCATGTAGTCTCACAATTTCCTTTAAATACAACCGGGCCAACTTCTCCAAGGGATAGGTCATATTGATTGGTAAGAAATGGGCTGATTTAGTGAGTCTATCCACAATAACCCAAATAGCATCATAACCTGCACTTGTCTTGGGTAACGAACATACAAAATCCATAGATATTTGATCCCATTTCCATTCTGGAATAGACAATGGTTTCAACAATCCCCCTGGTTTTTGATGTTCTGCTTTTACTCTCTGACATATCTCACATCTGGCCACAAATTGAGCAATATCATTTTTCATTCCATTCCACCAATATGCACTCCTCAGCTCTTGGTAGGTCTTGGTTTCGCCTGGGTGTACGGTATATCCAGAATAGTGTGCTTCATTCATTATCTCTTTCCTCAAACTTTCATCATGTGGTACACACAATCTTTTATTCATCTTAATACTCCATTTTCATCTATTTGAAAATCCTTATATTTCCCTTGTGATCTTTTGATGATTGCTGGAATTCTTCATCCTTTCCTTGAGCCTCTTTTATTCGTTGTAGTAAAGTGGGTTCCAAGGTTAAGCTGCCGTTCTGCGTCCAGACCTTGTATTGAAAATTCCAGTTTTAAATTTTCAAATTCTCTGATGAGTTCTTTCTGTTCTCAACATTGAGGCTACTTCTCCATAATTTTTACGGCTTAAAGCATCGCTACCGCATTTACCTTGCCAGGATGGTAATTGATGGTTAAATCGTAATCTTTAATTAATTCCAACCATCTACGTTGCCTCATGTTCAATTCCTTCTGGTGAATATATATTTCAAGCTCTGATGATCTGTGTATATTTCACACTTCTGCCCATACAAATAATGACGCCAAATTTTGAGCGCAAAGACAATAGCAGCTAATTCTAGATCATGAGTAGGATCATCTCATGGGGTTTTTAACTGTCTAGAAGCATAGCTATCACTTTCCATTCTGCATTAATACACATCCCAAACCATTCTGGATGCATCACTATAAATAGTGTAAGGATCCTGGTCATTGGGTAGAACTAGTATTGGTGCAGAAACCAATCTCTTTTTCAATTCCTGGAAACCCCATTCACGTTTCTCATTCCACACGAACTTTTCATTCTTTTTGGTCAATTGCGTTAGTGGTCGTGCAATTCTTGAGAAATCTTGTACAAATTTCCGATAATATCCTGCCAATCCTAAGAAGCTTCTTATTCGTAACAGTTCCAGGTCTTTTCCATTCCACAATAGCCTTAATCTTAGCAGGATCAACAGAAATTCCATCTCCTGTATACTTTTGAGCCAAAACTCACATTTGGACAACTTGGCATAAAGCTGATTGCTTTGTAGTATTTGCAATACGGTTCTTAAATGTTCATCATGTTGTCCTCTGTAACCGAGTATATAATATGTCATCTATGAAGACAATCACACAAACATCCAATAAAGGTTTAAAAGCGATTCATCAAGTCCATGAAAACAGCAGGTGCATTCGTCAATCCAAATGGCATAACTAGGAATTCATAATGACCATACCTAGTCCGGAATGCTGTTTTTGGTATATCTTCTGCCTTGATTCGGATTTGATGATAACCAGATTTCAAATCAATTCGAGAAAACACCTTTGCTCCCTTTAATTGATCGAAAAGATCGTCAATTCGGGGCAAAGGGTATCTGTTCTTAATAGTTACTCGGTTTAATTCTCTATAATCAATACAGAGTCTCATTGAACCGTCTTTCTTCTTGACAAACAATACTGGTGCTCCCCATGGTGATACACTTGGTCTGATAAATCCTTTATCCATCAGTTCTTGTAATTGCACCTTTAGTTCTTTCAGTTCCACTGGTGCCATGCGATATGGAGCTTTTGATACCGGTTCTGTTCCAGGTATCAAATCAATTGAAAACTCCACTTCTCTATGTGGGGGTAATCCTGGTAATTCATCAGGAAATACTTCTGGATAGTCGCATACTGTTCTGATAGTATGAACATCTATCTTCTTGGATTCATCCTCAATTGTCCCATGAATATCCCCGTTCGATCCCATATCTATTTCATTTTCACCCTCTATGGTCATCATTCGCCCTGCGACTTTCTTGAGGACTTCCCCTTTAAATTCTTTCTTTCTCCTTGGTTATTCATAAAAGATATTGTCTTAAGACGACAATCGATTTTTGCCTTTACAGCAGTCAACCATGTCATACCTAAGATAACATCATATTTTTGGATGTCTACCAAGATTAAGTTAGCAAAGGATTTCTGTCCCCCAATTTCTAATGGATATCCTTCATTATTTCACGAGTCATCACTAAATCTCCTGTGGGTGTAGTAACTCCTAGTTCCTTAGTCATGGTCTCGATGGAATATTCCAATCTTCTTGCTAATCCAGTATTGATAAAAGAATGTGTTGCTCCCGTATCAAATAAAGTATAAGCAGGTTGGCCATTCAATTGAATTGTTCCTATTGATTAAACATAGGTTATTATTCTCTACAAGAATGTTTGTTTATCTAAGTAGGGTTATACCGACTAAACTACTTAAATAAATAAATTAATTATCAGATTAAGTACCTGCAATGAGACCGTAGTCGTCTGGATCAGCTTCATCCCACACATTTTCTTCATCCTCCTCTTCTATTTCTTTCCTCAATTGGGGTTCCCTGCATAGCATATACCCTTGCTGCTGTCATGGCTTTGCTAGTATTAGCATTCCATTTTTGGGTCCAGTTGTTGGCAATGCCTTTAGGGTTGGAAGATCCAGCAACTGCGTTCACTCGTTGTGGACAATGAGTTGATATATGTCCAATCTTCTTACAAATGAAACAAGTTGCACTATTTTTCTTTGGGCATGCAAAAACCATATGTCCACTTTCACCACAGTAATAACATTTTTGTTGTAGATGTGGACAATTCCTCGGTAATGAGCTCCCTTGCATTTCCAGCACGAAACATTTTCAACATTCCTATTTTTCACATTTCCCATAGGTTTAAAGAATCTCTTTTTCTTAGGAACAAAACTTGTCCCTGTCTCCTCAAATGTTCTTTTACCAAATGTCAACCCGTTTTATATCTTTCACTTCATATTTCTTGGCACGTTCAATGGTTCTGCTTTTTCAACCATGGCTGCAAAATTGAAATTTCAAACTCGGCTAGTCTCCTTTGAAAATTGGGTTCTAATCCTGCCATGAAGGTTTGCCTCTTTAATTCATCATGTCTCTGTAAGCATCGGGTGCAAATTGAAGTAACCGGTTGAATTCGTGCTCATATTCATCAATTGTCTTACTGCCTTGTGTTAGATTCATCAGGTCAGTACATACTTTGGCCTTTAAACTGCTGGGAAAATATTCTTTTAGGAATTCCTGTTTAAACGTTTCCCAACTGATGGGTTGAGGCAATATCCTTTGTTTAGAGTTCCACCACAATCTTGCTCTCAATCGGAGCAAATAAGTTCCATACGGTACTCTTAAAGCTTCCGGTACCTGGAAGACATCAAGAGATCGTTCAATTTGAGCTAGCCAGTCTTCAGCTTCTTCTGGCTTACCAGGTAATCCTTCGAAGTACCGATTGCATTTGATAAATTCAGGCAATAAATTTCTTTGAGGACGCAATGGTGGTGGCGGTGGTAATTCTGGTTCATATCTTATTGGTCCTTGTACCTCAGCCGCCGATTCATTTGGATTTACCGTTCCATTTTCCTAAAATTACTTATTAACTTATATAGAATATATATTTTTCTAGCAAACATACATTTAAAACAACATACTCCCTTATTAATCATGGTCTAGTCTATCATATTACAATTATATTATCTCTAAGCCATTTACAAGTTATTAAGCCTATATTAACTTAACTTAGCCAAATTTATTAAAATTAATCAATCTAGTTTATTTTAGCTTACTAAAGTTTATTGGGTCAAGTTGAACTTAAATTTATTAACTAAGTCCATTTTACACTTTAAATCTATGTTAAATCCAATTAACTATTAAACCTATTAATTCACTCTATAACTTTAATTACACTATAATGTAACTCATTCCTAATTATATAGGTACTAATATATAATATTATCTATTTCATTTAATCTTTTTTTTTTTTTTTTAAGCAAGGGTCTGTTCTTTCTTTCTATAACCCCCATGATGGAGATAGTGATTGTCATCACCCCCTTCATCATGCCTGTTATGAAGGTGGTGATGGTCATCAAACCCTCTACAACACCCATGATCGCTTTAATATACAAAATGGCTTTTATCACGGGATTCATAATGCCCATTCTTAAGTGTGTGCTATAAAACACAAGGGACAGAGACCATTATGAGTTCCATAACGCTTGTGATCAATGCCTTACACCAGTTTTTCACGTTTTCCTTGCTTATATCTTCTAAACTTAACTTACATAACTAGTTATTTATATGACAAACCCAACATAAAACATATCAAATTCAACGTGCAAACTCATAGTCATGACTATCTATCACTTGTGCATATATCTCTACATCATATTTCCTTAAATCATTTCATTAAATATCTAATCCACACATGCATAAACACTTAGGTTTTTGACATACTAGTCCATATATTACTAGTTTATGAATTTTTATCATAAGCTCTACATATATCAAACACTTATTCATCAGTTCCATGCAATTTGATCTTCCCCACTCCTAGTTCTTAAGTTGATGAACTACTTGATGCATGTTACCTAACTTCTCAGTTGATTTTTTTTTTTTTTTTTCAATCTCTTCTATTATCTCCTCGAAATTGAAATTTAGATTTAAGTTTTTGAGAAGAAGACGAAGAGGATAAATGTAGAGAAGAAAGAGAGAAGAGGATAAGAGAGGAAGAAAAGAAGAAAAGAAAAAGAAGGAATGGCAACAAAGAAAAAAGGAAAAGGAAGGAAAAAGTATAAGGATAAACATTTTAAAAATATTATGGGTTGTAGCTTCAGGCTTAAATCTTTTAGATGATTATCTTAAGTATTGAAAATAATAAGAAATAATTTGAGAATTTGGGAATAGAAATCAATAACTTGAATTATAAATCTAACTTAGGAACTCAAGTGGTAGAAATTTGATATTTAGTTTGGGTCTGGACTTAATAATTGATATTTATAAAAAAACAGAATAATTCAAAATTTATGGAGATTAAGGAAACAAGATTTATATTAAAATGGATAAATAGAGCCTTTTTTTTAATTTAGGTAATCGAAATTATAAGAAATTTAGTTCAATTTAAATTTAGAAGAAAAAGGCGTTCAAGTTGATGATAAAAAAGAATTGAGTAATTCAATTCATGAAATAGGTAAATAAAGCAAACAGATAATTTGAAAGGAATATTCTAACTCTCAAATTTCAATTTAATCTATTTACTAATATAATTATATTAATCTATCTAATTACATCTTATAATTTACTTTATTTGATTTATTCAATTAATATATTTAAATTAATTTCTAAACTAAGTTCAAATAAAAGTTCATAATTAACTACCTATATACTATTCAATTAAACCATTTCTAACTTAGTTTAGCAAAAATTTGGGTGTTTCATGGGATACCAGGTTATCCCTACATAGCTTAGTTAGATTAAGATAAAGATAAGAAGATGTTGGTTGTTGCATTAGTGATATACATGCATGTGAAAGTGTGTTGCTTTGATCACATTATGTGTTTGTGATATATTGTACTGGGTACTAGCTCATTCTTTTATCTTTTTCAGGTTTAAGTGGTGCATGTATATATAATGGTATTGTTATTTAAAATTTATCGATGAGTTTAGGAATATCATTAGCATTGGAGACTTTCAAAATGATAAATAGAGGACATGTGATTATATATGAAATAAGGACTATAGTTAGGTGTAGTTATCTAAATAGTAAAAGGAGCATAGTGCTTATTGTAGAGAAAGATTCTAGATAAAATATATAAATCTTATAGCATTGTTATGGTGAACCCTTTTAGCATCTACTAGTTGAATTCATATAGATCTTGTGATAATGATGACATGCTTCTTTTTAATTGAAATACCCCAAACCTTCTGTCACGCCACAGAGGGTATCCTAAACGTGGCAGTCCGCCACATATAATATTAAAGCTAATGAATGACAACCTTAGTCACGCAGGAGCTTTGATATCACATGCAAGGCGTGCTTCCAAAATAGTAGGAGACTTACAGGGGTATTACGTTTAAATAGATAGCAAAAGCAAGCATGAACTTAAACAGATAAACATAAGATCTTCATTTAATAACAAGCTCATACATCATCTTAGGGGCATTCCCCCGTCTTAAAGTCTGTGTTCAACTATACTAATAACAAAATAAATATAACTACTACATAAGTCTACTATAGAGATTTTTCCTAGAAGTCTATGTTCAAAACTAAAAATACATAAACTTCTCCCAAAAACTCCTAGTAGCTTAAATTCGTACCTAGCACATAGGGCTCCTTGGGGCCAACCATAGATATTCATACTGTAATAGAAAACTATAAGGGTATAAGCAAATCTAGCTTAGTGAGATAATTCCTAACTATAAAACATTTCCATGTAATAACCAAGTTATTTAGTTCAAGCATATGGAATGCATCAATCACATGAACAAACAAATACACAAGATTAACCGGAAATCAAGTGCAGCATGGATTTAACGCCCTCCATAACAAGGGTTGGGTGGTTACAGGCCCATACGACCATCAATAATTGCAGATTTACCGGCTCCCGCTTGCCCTGTAGACTTTCTGGCTCCTACTGGCCCATGTAGACTTACCGGCTCCTACTAGCCACCACTACCACTTCCTCGTTTCCCCACACGAAGAATAGTAGCGAAATGAATGTGACTCATAAGTATGATATGCATGAATAAATTTCAATTAAACATTTAACCATATAAGTTGAATTCATGTTAAGAGTGATCAATCATAATTCCACCAAATCAATACAAGAGTCACACTTTTATTTAACATATCGTCTTTCGATATACTTAATTTTCATTCAATAATTATTTCATAACATTGATCCATTCATCTTTTCCTAAATTTCTAGTGCCACTAATTACAAGCACAAACAAGGAAATGTAACTTAGAAAAGAATTAACTCATTCCATAATAGGTAGGTCTAATCGAAGTAGTCCTCCGGATAGACGATCTCGGGTCCCTCGTCACCTAAACAAGATGAAATACCCAAAATGAGTCTTTCATAAAACTTCTATTCTTGAAGATTCTAAACTTTTCTTAAAATCGGTAAAATTGTGTAAGGGGAAATTCCAACTTAAAATGACCATAACTTGCTCATTTTAACTCGGAATTTCACATATAATATATCGTTTTCTACCTACTCGAAAAGATCTACGCATTTCTAAGCTTATTTTCATAAAACTAAGTCGTTTGGGTCCCGAAAAGACAGCGACCAGCTTTGCCACGAATTTACAAAAACTTGTTTTCCTTCTTGCAAATAAAGCTCATTTGGAAAGATGAATATTTCAAGTATTTTGTAATCTTTTTGAAAGGTATATTCATATATAATGAATCATAACAAATGTATGAAGTAAATGAAGTTGTCTCAACTTATGAAAAATAAGGTTTTAAAAGACTTTGAACTTGAGATTTTATTTGCAATATTCATTTAATTTTTGAAAGATCTTGAGTTATTTGTGATGAATATTCTTTTTCTAAATTTAATCTCTTGTAATTACTTTAAATTCCTAAGGTGTGGTTTTATTTTCTAAACTTGAATTCAAAAAGTAGTAAAATGATATATTTGTTTCTTGTAGTGATTCCAAAAGTATTTCTATTTCTTGATAAAAGATAAGTTTTTATAAAACTTTTTGTTTATTTAAGAAAAATCATTTCCAAGCATGTTCATGAGTTTTTAGGAAATCTATTTCCTATTTTTGTTTAACAAGAACCTTTATTTTATGAAACATTTCCCCATTTATTTTTTTCTTTTTTTTTATTGAGACAAAAACATTATGTTCATGCATAAATATGAATCATAAACTATAGAAATATAAAGGAACATAATAACTTGAAAGTTTAAGCAATTAGGAAAGTAAATCAAGTATTGGGACCTTAGCTTTATCAAGGCACCCCGGGACTAAGAAAAGACTAGTCCCGAAAAGAAAAGAAAAAGTTTTGACTTGATGAGGACAAGTTTAAGACTAGAATGACTAGTCTTAAAAACAACTTGAAATAAATAAATTGCAATGAAGTAAATAAATTGCAAGACAATGGAGCTTATATGCTCTAAATAATATATATATAGCTACATAGATATTTAGATAGTAATAAACATAAAGGAAACATAAAGGAACATAAAGGAATTTGTGATTATGAACAAAAACAAAGTATGAACCTATTGTTGCTTTCTTAACCTTCATGGTTTTAGAAAACATATACTAAGTTCATACTAAGTAGATGAACATAGGAATTTCTTGAAGAAAGTTTACCTAAAAGAAGAAACTAAAGAGAGCTTTCTTGTAAGACTTCTTGGAGAGAATTCTTGAGAGATTTGAGAGAGATTTTGGTATAGTAACTTTAGAGAAAAAGTGGTGTGAAAGAAGTAAAGGTATGAGGGGGTATTTATAGGAAAATGTGAGAGATAATTTGTATTAATTAATTAAATGAAAAATAAAACAATATAGATGGAAAAGAGGGGGGCCGGCGCCATTCATGCATGGGGAGAGGGAAAAATTTATTTTATTTTTGTTATTTTGTTAATTAAAAGTAAGAAATGAGAGATGTGAAATTGTATTGGAAATGAAAATGTGTAAGAAATAGGTGTATGGTTTGTAAGAGTAGGTTGTAAGAAAAAGTAGAGATAGGTGAATAGTGTAGAATAGTAGAAAATAGTGTAATGTAAAAGTAGACATGACAATTTAATGCCGGTAGTAAGAAAATACGCGTATAAAAGTGATATATGATATTTTTAGCTACCGAAAAATTACGAAATTAATATTTTTGGAAATCTTATATTTTTACGAGTCTAATGGTATATTCGGGATATTTTTCCTACTCTGGGATTCCGGACACGTTTTTCAAGAACTAAGTCCGATCGGTTTCAAAGGACACTCGAATTCCTTCAATCTGATCTTTTTATATAACCTATAGCTATTACGAACTATTATAGCTAATTTTTCCAACTTCATTTTCTAGGACTTGAGAAAACGGCAATGCCGGAGTTAAACTGTCACGGTAAACTAGGATTTTGGTTGACTTAAGAATCCGGTTGACTTCTGATTAGGGTTTAGATCTTTAATTCGATTACGAAACTTCGGGGGTTTGAAACTTCGGGGGTTTACACCTTCACCTAGATTAGAAATTGAGTTTAGATAGATTAAATGAATCAAATGAATTATATGATTTAATTAGACAAGTTAGCTTAATTTAATTAGCTAATAATTAAGTTGGTTTTGAGATTTGAAATTCCTAAAATCCCTAAACATGTTCTAAAAATGTTTAGAGGATTCCTAAACTCTTGATTCTTAGCCTAAACACTAATTCCTAAATCTCAGTAAAATTTGAGTTCATTTGCTTGAATAAAAATATCAGTTCTTAACCCGAACTCAAATTAAATATCTTTGTATCCAAATTAAATTCCTAAATTAAGTTCTTATTTTAAGTTCTTAATTTCTAACCTATTAGTTCAGAAATCATTTTCTAAATACTTCTAGAACTATAGATATTGATCTAGTGGTTCTAAATCTAATACGTAATTTTGAAAATATATTTATATTTATCTTTTTCCTTTTTATTTATTTTTCTTCCCTGCCTTTATTTTTTTTTTTCTTCTCCTCTCTCTCTCTTCTTCTTCTTCTTCTTCTTCTTCTTCATTTCATTTTCTCTTCTCTCTTTCTTCAATTCATCTCACCACAACTCAAATTCAACAAAGCTAAAGGAGAAATCAAAGTTAAGAATGGAGATAGAAGAAGAAATTACATATTTCTCCAAAAGCTAAGTGCTGTTTACATTTATATATGTTGGATTAATGTTGATGGAAGTTGAGTAGATGAGGAAGAGGATGATAGTGGAAGTTGGGATTTGATGAAGTTTGGATTTGTTTGATGTTGTTGCATGAAGTTTGAAGTGTTAGAAGTTGTTATAGGTGCTTATTTGATGTTAGATTGATATGAAGCTTAGTAGATGATTTGAAGAAGTTTTGATAAGAGTAAAGTGTAAAAACCATGTTTTCGCAAAGTTGTTCGTGTCAACACCGCCTACTGGAGCTTCTACGTGGCCGGCTTTGAGGCAGTGTTGAAGTGATCAGAAGGCATTTTCTTAAAGCTACCTCCAACGCTGCCGGTGTTGAACCTCTATGCTGCCGGCTTTGAGATTTACGCGCCTGTGTAGAAGTGCAACCGTTCATTTTACAATGTTGCTTATTTCGCAACTTGATCGTATTTTGGCCATAACTTTTTCATATGACCTCCGATTGAGGTGGTTCAAGTTGAGTTGGAAAGCTTAAAAACAGATATACAACTTTCATGTTTTAAATTTTTGCAAATTCTAAAAGTATCAGTACTTAAATTTCACTTCTTTCCAACTGATACATTTTCCAAGAAAAGTTAAAAACTTGTTTTTATTTATTTTATGTGTGTTTGCTTTAGCAAATGGATTTTTTGGACTAAAATGAGATACATATATGATAATTGATGTGTTATAATGATTGATTAAAATAATTAAGCATGATTTAGATAGATTTATAAATTCAACAAATAATTGGATTAAATGTGGAAGTTAGACATAAAATGAACTTAGTTGATAATTCTAGGTTCAACTTGACTAAATGAACTTGAATGAGTTAAAATGAATTAGATTGAGTTATTTTAATCAACTTGACTTAGTTTTTGAATTAAATGAGTAAATCTAATCAATTTGGCTAAGTTAAGTAAAATAGGCTTAATAACTAATGATGGGTTTTAGCTAGGAAAACATGATAAACCTTGTTCTATATGAGAAGTATGTTGTTTCAAATGTTTAATTGTTTTGGATTTATATGTTTTTGAATATAAATTCCTTGTTGATGCTTTTGCAAATAAATAACCATAATCAAAGTGAAAAGAAACACTTTGACAACAAAGGAGAACTATCCATATTTTGGCAGGGCGATCTTGCAGCCATAGTGGGGTTCCAAATTAGTGTCTAATCAAATAGGGTTATTAAAAGTTTGAGAAATGTGGATGATTAGATTAGTTTAGTTTAGTTTCTTATACGAGTTCTTTTCTTAACAGAAGTGGATATCTGATTTATCTTTTGGATTGTCTTTTGAAATTCCTCCCGAGGCTATGTTTGGATTTCATATTTAAGGTATGCAGTACTTTGTGTTGGTTGTTAGGATATGCTCTAAAATGAATTAAGAACTTAAATTTGACTTAATAATTGATGACTTTGATTGTCTTTTACACCGTTGAATCAGTTTAGAGAGCGGCACCTTGCTCAGATTGGGCATGGTACTTTTTTATTATTGGATAGATTTATCTAGGAGATATAAGTATCGAACTACTTATATCAACCCCCTGAGCATCGTGATGTGTTGCTCAGGATCCCTTAGTATTGGGCTATGCCAGAAGGTAGGGCTGCCTATCTGTATGAACAGTAGGACCACTCAGGGAGGCAGACGTGATACTAGATCCTTGATGTCCGAGTTGAATACTCCCATGTTGATTTGTTTATTTTAAAGAAAAGATAATAACTTGTTGATTGTGCATTGCATTTAGTTAAGCTCGTGTGTCACTCCATGTATGATTGTGTTTTGTATACTAGGCTTCGGCTCATTCTTGTTGTTGTTATTCTTTTTACAGGTTTTGTTGTGATAAAGATGATGTTGGTGTTGGTGTTTGTGTTGGTGTTGATATTATGAAGTTGATGATGATGAGTTCTTGTTGATGTTGGTGATGATGGATGATGAGATGATGTGGAGGCTGTTGATGTTGTTGTTCTTATTATTGTTATTGTTGTTGATGTGATGCTGTTTGTTTTGGGCATCGAGCGAATTTGAAGATTTGGGAGATGGGTGAAATGTAATAGGATCAAGATATATTTGTATTTTGTTTCTTCTTTATTTTGTTTTATAGAAACTGGATTTATTTATATATTGTATTTTCTTTTAAGGGCTTGTTAATGCCCAAATGATATTAAATAATTATCTACCCCTAGGAGTAAATCATAAAGTATTTTTATAAAGTTTGTTTCTTAGAAAACTGGTTTGCTCTATAGGGAGTAGAAGTTTATAAGTCGTTTTATAAAATTTGATTTTTCGCTGCCAAATCCAGTTATTTGAAAATCTAACTAAACGATTTCTTAGATTAAAATTGGTTTAGCAATGTTCAACATAAACAACTTCTTTAAGGACAACCTTAAGTATAATTCATGAGAGTTATACGTGGTTGGGGACTTAGTGTGCTTAATTGAGAATTAAGCATACCGGATCTTTACATTAATGATAAAATAAAATTTGACTTTAAATTTGAAGTTATTAATATATTAATTACTTTGAAGTAATTTTTGGAGTTCATTCTGGGTTTCTCGTAGGTTCTAAGCCTTTGCATGTCCAATTTGGGTTATAAATCCCTAAACTTAGGCATTACAATAACAAATACATAAAAATCCACTTAATCTAAAATATTGCTTGCAAAATAATATTAATCAACCTCTACAATCTCTAATCAATCATATATGTGGAAAAGTGATGAAGTGGAAGAAGTAGTAAACATATACTTGAGAAAAGTGAGGTAAAGACGACTAATGACAATTTTAAAATTGTAGGTACTTAATTGATGGACGAGCTAATAGAAGAAGTCTTCACCTTTGGTAATGAGTTATATCAATTCTAGGACAAATTTCTTCATTTATGCCCTCAAACAAGCATTTTTTTGGCAAGTTTTACATTTATTATAACTTATTATAGACACTTTTGTTTTGTATGTCATCTGTGACATTTTATTTGTCTTTTTATATACTTTGTGTCCTTAAGTTTTAGAACTTTCCATTTTTATCAATTTTTTGAGTTTTATTTTTTGCAGCTTTTGAGCCCCATATAAATGTATGTCTTAGGGCAGAAAAACACACTATTTTTGAGGTAAATTACATAAAAAGATATCAATGTTTGGAAATAGGTTTATATAAGGTATTAATATTTCAAGTGGATAAAAAATGGAATCATCATTTGAGTTTAAATACATTTAAGGTATCAATGTTTAAGTGATTAAAAAGATGTATCAATATTTTGTAAAGTAAGGTATCATTTTTTAACAATTAATATAATAATTGAAAACTAATCCAAAAGCTAATACCTTAAATAAACTTTATGAAACGTTGATACATTATTTAATTCATTTTGTCAAACGTTGATTTTTCTTTTTAACCACTTGAAACTTTATATAAACTTATCCCTAAACGTTGATACCTTTTAGCGTAATTTACCTATTAGTTATTATCATAAATATAGATTTAGACCATCTTGCTCTACTTTTTTTTCAAAATCTTCAAATCATTACATTGCTTTATAATTCTGGATGCCAATTATCTTGACATTCATCAAATCAATATATAATTGAGGATTGCTTCTTGGGTATTCTAAGAATCAATGGATCATGACAAAAACTTTAATTATTTCACTGCGTCAAAAAATGAACTGTAGTGATATAATCATGATAGTAATAATCGATGATGATAGGAATGAAAATGGTTGATTTGAAAATGCCAAATATCAATGGTGATAGATTTATGGATTTAGAATAGCTAAGGAAACAAAAAAAAAAAAAAACATTTGGAAAGGTAAAAATGGATCTTTGGTTTTTCTTTATTCCACTTTATAAATGCAATAATTGTAATCCCCCTAATTTTATATAACTTGATTATAATAATTATAAAAAACATAATATAGAATCATAAAGAACTTTAGGAAAAGTCGTAAATATCACTCACGATTTCTCGCGATTTAAGAAGAGTAAAGTATGAATAATTTTATTATAGTTAAGAAGATTAGAATCCTTATCAATAAAAATTCAAAAACACAAAATATAACTTTCACAATCTTAGACAATCGATGATCAATAATAAATCGATTGTTACCGTGACACCTAAGATTTTACTATCATAAACTTAGTAATTAGAAAATAAATTCTACACTCGTTAAATAATGATACAATAGTTTTCGAGCTATCTCTAATATTTTAAAACCCTAAAGTAGCACTAGAAAATTTATTATTATCAATAATCAAGATAAATAAATCTTAGGCAATAAAAGATAATATTTCATAACCCGAGTCGATAGCTCCATCAATGATCATAGTTAGCCTTAGATTTCAATTACAATAAAAGACGAACAATTTCTGGAACATATTGATTATAAAAATAGCTTAAAAATGAATCACTAAAGTTACAAAATATGCGATAGGATAAAAAACAGATCAATATCTAAGAATCTAAACCCCAATTAAATATTTAGATTACACCAACATTTTAGTTAGAAAATTCTGAGTTGAGAATTTTTATGGCTAGTAAAATGAACAGAGTTGTAAATGTGGAATAGATAGTGAATTTATGACTTGACAAAAACCTTAGTTAAAATCTTGGAATAGTCATGAGCTTGTCCACAACATAAAATCCTAAACAAAAATTTCCTAGACATTAAAATATACCAAAGACAAGATTCTGTGATTTGAGTTGAAACAAATATATAAAAATAAGTAGCCCTAGATTTCAAGAGTGTTAGGATATAGACTATTGGCTAAAAACGATAACTTAATGATGAACCATTAGAGTTTAAATACATAGTAGGAAATAAAAATAGATCTATAATTACAAATTTAGGTCTCAAATAAAGATTTGGATTGCATCATAATTCTAGTTAGAAAATTTGGAGTTTATAGATATCAAAACCTAATTTGATCTATCGGCCTAGAAAATCCTAATCGCATAAGATAAAACTCTAAAAATATTCAATCGCGTAAACTTTAAACTCGAGATTTAAACTCAAATATAACCCAGAAATATTGTAGAGGCTTTATATAAACTTTTAAAGATAAACCCATATATAATTGAGGTATAAATAGGTGTATAGCCTAGTTAAATATGAAAAAACTTAGATATTATATTATATAATTATGTTACTAATGTATGTATGCAATTTACGGTGAAAAAGGGAGCTTTGAGGCTACATTTTCTCTGATGAAATTACTGCCACTTGCATTCACAATGGATCAAGTTGGCAATATAAAGTTAAGGTGAAAATGACTTCAACCAATAAAAGGCATCCAAGCAACCCATGAATTAAATGAGGAAGAAGACTTGAATCAACTTGTAGAAGATGGCAAAATTCTCCCTCAATTTCTGTGATTTACAGCTGCAAAAAGGAGATAACATGCTTCAAATATTCCCCTTGCTTTTCACCGTGTATTGCCTTAGATATTTTAGGAGTATGCTAATTCAATAAGCTTTGAAAAATTGACCAACTAATATCCAATTAAAATCAACTAAACAAAAGACTAAGTAGCAATTGTTGACTTAATTTCTTAAGCTCAAGTCGGTCCCACGAAGCCTCACATGTACACATAAAACAAATTTTCTAAAAAGCACTTATAATCGTCCAATACATCCCCAATTGCACCACTTATCAACAACAAAAACAACTCACTTATAGCTATATAAATAGACATAATGAATAATCAAACAAACTCATTTACTCTTTAAAAAAGCTTTGACCTATAAAGTTACTTTTCCATCCACAAACCAAGTCAAACACAAAAAAAAAAAAATTAACACTTTTATTCCTCTTGTTTTGGATCATGAAAGCTCCTTTTGCCTAAGACAAACACATAAAGCAAAACATCACTTTTTCCATCTATTCCATCGTGAAATCCCACAATTGAAACCAATATAAACACAAACAAACTTCCAACTCCAAATAACACATACCCACGTAGATTCCAGAAGAAAAGTCCCTATTAGCTTAAACTAAATCAAAGTCAAGGATCAAGAAAAAAAGGTAAGAAAAGCTCCTTTTCTATTTCAAGAACAAATAGAACTCATCCTCTTATGTACCAACATAGGTTATGGTTGACAAGAGGGGAGGAAGTTTGTCACTTTGTCTCCAATCAAACAAGGTATTATCTACATCACCTCTAAGTCTATATTATGTCTATGTAGAGGAAACTAGGAAAAACACTAAGTTGAATTATGTATGAAGCTTACCATGTTCGGTTAGACTATGTATGTATAGATAGTTGTTTGATGATTTATCAAACTTGAATCATCCATGTTCTATGTTAGGAGTATATTACATTTAGTGTTGAACAAAATAGAAGAACAACTAGTGCAACAGGAGCATTGAACTTTAGAATTTGTTTCCTAAAGAGGAGGACTAAACCATGCATGTTTCAATAAAACTAACTTAAAATTTGATAACGTGCATCTATGACATGATTTATGAAATGAAAGTTAGCAAAGAGAAATCCTAGAAATACCTATGGAAATCTTGGTCTTTATAGCTATAACATGAATCGCTTCATAAAACTAAGAAAAATTACAAAACAATTTTGTACAGCCCCAGCACAAGTCGTGCAGATAGGTGGGGTAAAGAGCAGTCCTTCCCTCTAGCACAAGTGTGTAGACGGTAAAGAAGAAAAACAGAGAATCATTTTTCCCTTCTACATGCCCATGCAGCCCTTGTGCAGATCTTAAAACTTTATTTTTCCTTCCTTTCCAACACAAAACAAAATTAAAACCTTTAAGGCTATATTCTACATGTCACGCCTTTATATCAAAATAAAAAATACTAATAAATTAATATTTTATTATACATTTGATACTTACCTAGCTCCATGAAACTACAAATATATTAGAAAAGTAATTAAAGGACTAGATACTAGAATGTGACCTTATAAATAATAAGAATATCAAACTTATAAATAGAAATAAGGTTGACAAACAAAGTAAAATAATACTAGAGATCATACTATCAAAGGGCATTAATGAATGTAAAATCTAAATTAAAAAAAGTTTAGGACAATAAGATCACCATAAATAAAGATATAAACATAAACTAGAATCAAGAGGAACACAATAAAAATAAATAATAAATAATAAATATCAACTATCCTAGAATTGTCACACTAAAAGAACTGTATAAATAATGAAAGCTTAATGATAGAACTATTAAGCAAGACAAAGCTTAGAAATATCCTATAATATTTATCAACAATCATAGATTAGGTAGAATATACAAAGTAAATAAATTAAGTTAACTATCATATAGTACTCAAAATAGGCTTTCTAACGTCTATCTATATGTAAAAATCTAAGTTAAAATGAATATTAGAAGCTTAGTTAAAAATTACGTAATAAAACTAATATTTGGAATCATTTATACCACTTTTTATAAGGAAAAACCATTAATATGAATTTTATACTAGAACTAGAAAATAGAAAACTTTATGAGCTTCAAATTGACTATTCATATGCTAGAAATAGAGCTAAAAGGAATATAATAGGCCTAGTTTAAGTTTACATAGCTAAAAACTGACATCTAGGAATTATAGAAAGATTTTTCTTATATAAAATGTAATACTACGAATTTCATGACTTTATTGGAAGAATATAACCTTCATAAAATGTAAAGCTCTTAATTAAGTACATAAATATATCAGGATTAATAAAATTTGAATTATGACACGAAAAAGTGCAACTAAAATCACTATACGAATAACAAATATAATAATATATGTTATTTCACTTCATAGGAGATATCAAGTCTAAGTTCTCAAACTACAAGTAATTCCAAGAATCGTATCAAAAAGTACACAATAAAGCTTAGGTGGTGGAGTTTTGATGATATGCTATTTACTTGTGCTTGCTACTACCCGTTGTTATGTTGGTTGGATAACTTGTCTATTGAATGACTGAATGTTGTGAATGCCATCATCTGTATGATCGCCAAAATAAATGGATAGCTATAATTAATCGATTAAACTAATTAGATATATTCGTCGTATGTGATTGAAATCCCCAGTAAGGAATGTTCCGGATCTGCAACTAAAAATATTTTTGAAATGCATTTTCAAAAGAACATGACTTGGAGAATCTTAAGTCGCTCTCTATTTATCTTTTAAATGAGTTTTACCAAAAGAATTTATAAAATAAACTTAGGACATTTTTTAGTAATGTTTAGCCAGTAGATGTTACCTAAGTCAGGGTCTACCTGCCTGATTCACCATTATTTGGTGATGGTCAGATTGAAATATTAACTAGCGTAAAATATGTGTTGGGGAGTATTTGCTTTTTACCAATGACGGGTAAGCATTGAGTGAGTTTGGATGGAAGCTACCACCAGAGAACCTCGTTTGGGTAAGGCATAGTATCCTATGCAGGTAAGTATGGGAGACAACTAATGTTTAGACAGTGCAAATCTACATCATTTATGGCTCTGGACTCCCATTGATGTGTTACCTGCCTTCATCATGTTTGCATTCATATCACGTGTAGATAAATCTACATGAATGTTTAATTAATGCTTGATAACTGTGTGATCGGTAGTATTGAGGAATGGACTTACTCAGCTATGGTTTCACTCACCCCACAACATTTTTATGCAGGGATAATGCTTGCTGGGATTAAGCTAGGAATGCGTTAAGGGTGTTTCTCCATTAGACTTACTTGAAGCTAGAAAGATAGCTTACGATAACCTTAGAATACAATTTAGATAAACTATATAAACATTTAAGACTTTGTAATTTGAACGTTGAAACCCATATATTACTTTAGTCGAGGATACTGATTCTCTGCGATCTTAGTGGAATGTGGAAAATCGGATCCTGTAGTTGAATTTCAATAATACTATTATATGTATAGTTGTCAAAATCACAAATATACCAATACGATTCTACGAGTATATGATTTTATGATGTCTTTCCGAGTTGACTCGTGTATAGAATCGTTTTCTTATAGAATTTACGATTTCAATCGAGTTTACCGAGTTTACCACTTTAAGTCAAATAAGCTAAAATATAAAAAATACATCATACGTCATCAAATATTAGAATGATATGTTTTTCTTATTGCATTTCAATTTTGATTTCACACACTCTCCCTATCTCTTTCCCTCTTTCCCCTAACTCCCCTATTCTACATTTATAGAATTCATTAAAGTCAAGTTAAAAGCTCACAAGAAAGCTTATCTATTTCATTTATATAATTAAGAATTTAATATAAGTTAAAAAGTTTAATTCCCCTTTAATTCATAATTTTTTCAAACAAAAATAATAGCAAATAACTTAATTTTAACTCTACTCGCTCTTTTTTTTATGAAATTTATATTATGGATTAAGAGTTGTTATAGAAAAAGAACTTAATTTCTTTTTTTTTTTTGCATTTATTATGTATTTCAAGTTTTTTATGACTTCATTAAGCATATCTATAGTTTTTCAAAGCTATTTTATGTAGGTTTAGAAACTTACGATTCTATGTTTTGATTTTATAGACTCTCTAACAATTCTACATAGAATCGCTAGTGTGACAACCTTGATTATATGTATATGTATATGTATCATTTAGATAAGTGATACTGATAGATAAGTAGAGTCTTGTAATCTCTGACTTACAAAACGGTTCTCATATTATGGGTGCACACACGGTATGATAACTTTAGGCTAATCCTACTAGGCCCCTATTAGGGTCGTGACAATAATGCAATCATCAAACTTAAACCAAGAATTTATTATACAAAATCAAATAATGGCACAATCATAAAAAGTAGCACTTATTTGTATAGATTGTCCTTGGAGAACAACCATTCATAGCAGCAAACTACTATTGGCAAGCCTTATGTACTAGTAAGAGCATTCACAATTCAAAATATTCAACAATACATCAATGGTTCAGATATTAGTAATTCTCTAATTCAATTTAACACACATATGTCGAGTCACGTGGTCCATTTCAGTGAATCTGTAGTGACTCTTACATACATGTGAATAAAGTAAATTTTTAGGTTCAACATATACAAACAATGAAAATGGAAATTTAGTAATTAAGATTATATAGAAATATTCAAAATGGAAATGGAAACTGTACGCCCAAAGGGTACCCTAAATGTACAGTCCGCCACACTCAATATTAAAGCTTAAGTATGACAACCTTAGCCATTCCTAAAAGCTTTTATATTAAGTGTAAGGCGTACTTTCACACTTTAGAGGACCATATATGGAATTATGAAGCTTGAGGAGATATAAAAACATATTAAGAAAAGAGGATTCATAATAAACATTTATTCATATCAATGGTTTTACAAACTTAGGGACATTTCCAAGATCACTATTCTATTACAAGATATTTGCACTTTTTCTCTAATACTAAACTTCATCTAAAATTTCTTTATCTACAAGAAATTACCTGCCCGCAAGGTCCTCGTGGCCTTAACCATAAGTAGGGAAACTGCAAAAAATATCTATTGGGGTATAAGCTAATAGGCTTAGTGAGAATTATTTCCATAAATAACTTCTTGAAATCAAAGTTTCAAACAAGTTAATTAAGCAAAGAAATGGGATGCAACATACACGTGGGCAAACAAGACTATAGTTTTCCGGGAACTATATGTTGAATGGATTTGCGCCCTCCATTCAGGGTTTGGTGATACATAACCTCAAATCAAGTAGTTTTAGTTAAAAAGTTTTAAGCTTGCAAGCACTCATCGCCAAGCATTCTGAATCTACTTGAAATGACCTTGCTTTCGGATCTTCCGCTAAGTGTTGCTTTCGACATGAGCTTACTATCGTTCTCACCCAAGGATAATAACCCCAAATGCAATGTGACTCACTTTCGTGGTATGCATAAATCCATTTATTTATAATGTCATAGCATAATTACTATTGGATTTAAGGCGATCAAAGAATTTCATACAAATCAAAGATTAGACTAAAACAAGCATTTACAACAATTCCGGCTCCGATATTCTTAGGATTCTTTTCAAAGAATTATTTTACATACACATCGGTTTATCTTTTTCCTAATTCTAATGCCACTAATTTACAAGCACAACAAGTATAGCATTTTAAGGAAATAAACTCACAATGCCATGATGACTATTCTTCTATGCGGGTGAGTCGTTCACACACTCCACTTAATCGTAATAATCTTCGGGCTAAAGAAATCCTTCCTCGGGGTCACCTAGCCAAAGAATATACCCACAATGAGTACTCATTGATGATTTTCTTGAATTTTGACAAAACAATGTCAAAAGAACGTTAAAGTTCGTATAAAGGAATGTTCCAACTTAAAATGGCAATAACTTGATCATTTTAACTCGGAATCACGCATATAATATACCAATTTCCACCTACTCGAAAAGATCTACCCATTTCCAAAATTATTTTTAACAAAAAAAGTCATATAGGCTCCGAAACAGCGGTGACAAAATTCACCACGGATTTTCCAAATGCAAAACAACTTTGGTTTCAAGAAATCAAAATTTGTTTGATAAATATTTAGTTATTTATAGGGTTGAAAAATCCTCTTTTTATGGCTACTTAGCTCACATTCATTCATGCTCAAGTGTTTGTAGTCCATCTATTTTACTTAAGTAAAATTATGTCGGTTTTGGAGTTGTTTAGAAAAATATAGATTACAAGAATTTTGTAAACTCCTTGAAATGATTAATTTGTTTCAAAACATGTTTTATGTTGGCTTATATATATATAAGTAACTTTTTGAAAATAAAGTTTCTTCTTCTAAGTTTTCTATACTAATACTATTTTGGAGTTTTTTGGAATTACACTATTCTTGCCATTTAATTTTCTTGTACAAATTCTTTGTTTACTTGTTTACAAAAATCTTTATTTGAAAATTTCTCATCCTTTCCTCATGTCTTATGTTTTTCATAGATAGAGAAATCATCCATGCATAAAAAATTTGTTTTCCTGGCAAAAACAAAGTGAAACAATATGTGACTTAAGAAAACTTTTTATAGTAAAAGTAGTTTCTAAAATCTTAGTGGTTTCTTCTTGTAACTTGAAAAGAGATAACTTTATTTTTGTTTTCAAACCATAGATTTCCTACTTTACATAAAGTTGTTCTAAATGTAAAAATCTTCCTTTTCGTCAATTATTTTTAGAACTTGAAATTTTGGACAACAATTTAAATGAACATGACTTATGAGAAAATAATAGCAAGCAAAATAACATAAGTATAAAAGTCAAAAGTATTGGAGTTTTAGCTTTTTCAAGGCACCGGACTAGAAGTAGACTAATCCAAAATAAAATGAATGATGAAAGAAAGAAAAACTTGTTTTAACTTGATGAGGACAAGTCTAAGACTAGAGACTAGTCTTAAAATAAACAAGGATTAAATAAATAAATTGCAATGGAATAAATAAATAAATTGCTTTGCATGAAGTAAATAAATTGCAAGTGAGCTTATATGCTCTAAAGAATATGTACATATATATATACAATAATACTTAGATATATTAACAACAATATGAACAAAAAATAGTAACAAAACATAAATAGATTTTCATGAACAAGAACAATACTGAACATAATGTAGCTTCCATAACTTGTAGTCTTTGAAAACTCACACTATGGTCATGTAAAGTTACATGACAGAAGAAGAAGAAAATAAAAGAAGGTAGTACCTAAGAAGGTTTTGATAGTTAGTATGTGGTTGTGTTTTAGTTGTTGGTAGATGTTGTTGTGAAATTATTTTGAGATGTTATTTTGAGAGAGTTTTGAGAGAGGAGAAATTGAGAGAGTTTTGGTAAGAAATTTATGGGTAGTGAATGTGTGAGAAGAAGAGGGGGTATTTATAGGAAAATGTGGAGTGAATTTTGGGTGATTAAATTAAATAAAAATTGAAACAAAATTGAGGGAGATGGGCATTTTGGTGGGGGGGGGGGGGGGGGGGGGGGGGGGGTTGATGCCGGGCCTTGTACTTGCAAGGGGGGAGTGAATTTATTTTTTGACTTTTGTTAAATAAAAGATGTAATATGTAAGGTAGATGTGAAATAAAGTTATGGGAAAGGTAAAAAGTAAGAATTTAGGTTATGGTGTTTGTAAGAGTAGGTGTAAGAAAAAGTTAGAGAGAAAAGAATAGTGTATAATAGTAATGAATAGTGTAATGTAAGATAGATATGACTAATAAAGTACCGGTAGTAAGAAATACACGTATAAATACGATATCTGTTTTTTTACTCATCAAAAAATTATGAAACTGATATTTTTGGAAAACTTATATTTTTATGAGTCCAACAGTGTATTCAGAATAATTTTCCTATTCCGAGCTCCCGAACTAGTTTTTCGAGAACTGTGTTCGATCGGGTTTAAAGGACACCTGAAATTCGCAAAACTGATATTTTTATATAACCTATAGCTATTACGAACTATTCTAGCTAATTGTTCCAACTTCGTTTTCTAGGGCCAAAGAAAACGGCAATGCCGGACTTAAACGGTTACGGTAAACTAGGGTTTTGTTGACCTTTAGGGTTTCGTTTGACTTCCGGTTTAGGGTTTTATGCTAAACCGATTCCAAAAATTTGGGGGTTTACAACCTACTCCCCTTAAAGAAAGTTTTGTCCTCAAAACTTGGAAATTCCTAATTGCGGTTTCAACCAAACTTGAATACTTGGGTTGTGCTTCATTCGTACCTCCTCAGGTTGTTTGAAAAAAAAGATATTTCTTAATCGATTTCCTCATTTCTTATCTTTTGAATTCTTCAGGATAAATATCTGTATTGGATATTCCTCATAAGGAAAGTCCTCCTTCAAAAACATTAACTTTTATCTCCGTAACTTGATCTCTTGACCATTTGTTAAATAGGGATTTGTCACATGTCTCCAACATGTTTAGATAACAATCTAGACTTCCTTCTTGTTTTATTACTTCTCAAAAGATCATACGGCAATTACTTCCTACCTCTAAACGCACATGATTCTCATTTTGAAATTTCTAAGGTCCTTTTCTCCCGATTGGTCTTATCTCTTTCGTTTATTTAGTGCCTTTCTCATTTCATGAGAAACTCGTGATTGTTCCCCCAAGGTTTTGAATTGTTCTCCTTGATCGTTTGTTATGTAGCATCAAGGGGTCTTTCTTTTTCTCCGAAATTCATTATTAGCTCCTCTTCGTTGCTTTATTCTCAAGTCCTAGTTTGTCATGTTTCTGACCAAAACTCTTTGCTTTCATAAGGCTTTGTACGATATATTGACCGACTATGAAACAAACCATCTTTGTCAGTCGATCAGCTTATACTATAATCATCCTTGCCTTTTTGCTAACAATGTGAGAAATTCAAAATCTCGAGAAGCTTAATTCCATTTTTTTATCTTGGTACTATTGAGTCTTTATAGATCCTTCCGTCCTTTGGTGTTCTTATTTCTTTATCAATACTTCATTTCTTCTAATGTCTCTTGAACTTTGGCACATCTGAGTTTTTCTTGAATATGTCGTTGGTCCCAAGTTATGTGTTGTATTCATGGTTCTTTCTTACTGACTTCCTTGTCCTTAGTTATGCTAAATCGTCCTTTAGCTTCCTTCAATACACCTTTCTTCCTATATTCCTCTTTATCATTCGTATCTTCTTATCTAAGCTCTTTTATTCTTTCTACACGGTTGGTTCCAATATGCTATTGACTGTTTCCTCTTTGTTTTGAAATTTCGATGTTCAGCTTCTCAACTCCTTTTTATTAACTTCTTATACTTAGGATTACATTCTTTGATTATCTCTTTTCTCCTTTAGACTGTACCACGATTTGTCGATTATTCAATTATTCAACAGGGTCTTATATACTTGGTTCAAGTCCAAAAGCATCACTAGAACTTGTGGGGTCTATAAAGAATCCGAGGGTCATTCCTTCTTGATATGGTCTTTAGTTGGTAGTATTGTGATCTTAAACCTTTAGAAAACGAGTTTGCTCCTTGTAATTGGTCCTAAGATTTTCACCTCCAAGGAGTAGATGTTCACTTTGTTCCTCTCCGAAAGTTAACACCTTGACTTAGGGGTTTATCCTTTTTCTTCCATTATAAGCTGAACGGGTATATTTCGTGGTGGTATACTTCATTGCATAAGGTCTTGGTCTAGAGTTTCCTGTTGTTGTTTTTCCGACTTCCTTATAGGTTATTAGTCTAGTTACCAAGTTGATCTTTTTCTTTGGATGTAATCCGAGTCATTTTTCCAGTGTTCTTCTTAAAACTTCTATTCACGAATATTTCCAAAGATCAATTCCCTTTCGTACTATTGAGATAGTCATTCATTCTCCTTTATCAACTCGAAAGAATGTGTCTCTTCTTTTCTTGTGATAGCAAGTTCTTTACCAATATTCTCTTTCCGTCTTGTCGGTTTTTCTATGTTCTCCTTGTGACTTTTTATTAGGGTCCTACTTGAGAGGTATACATCTTATCCCAAAGATTTCTTAACTCCATTATCCCTTAGAGTCGCAATTGACTGCATGTCCTTACGTCATGATCGACCAACACTTTCTTGAGTTTCATCATCCTTTCATGTGGGGATTTTAACTCTTAAACTAGAGATTGCTTGTTTGTTCTAGGCTAGATTTACCAAAAGGATGTGTCGCCTTGAATTTCAAGAGAGCAAAACATCCTGATTTACTAACTGAAAGCCTCTTACGCACTTGATAGGGGATTATTACTCCTATTCTCTTAGTCATCCATATAAAAGAAAAACTTTAAACTTCTGCGTTGCTTGAAATAAAAGATCAACAACAACAAGGAGGGTTGGAAGCTTACTGGTTCCCACGTCGCTGTTATAGCCTCTTATGTACTCCAAAGCAGTCAAGTTTCCATCTTTTACCTCTTCACTCATCCATTGTCCCTCCAAGTTGTAGATTCGTACTCCTGAAACAATGGATCCTGGTTTGCTTTCACTTCCACTTCCATTTCCTTTCCCAATCCTTATAGGAACAACTCCATCTGATGGTCTTGTCGGAATATTCCCCCCTTTTGGACAGTTGTTGGCAAAATGCCCTTTCTGATTGCAGACATGACAAGTATTAACTCCTTTGCTTAGGCATGTTGATATCTTATAGTCTGCATTTCCACAGAAGAAACACTTTCCAAATAACTGGGGGCACTTCTTCGGGCAGTGTGCTCCATTGCACTTCCAACACTGGACGTCTCTTTGTGTGAACCTTCTACTGTCGTTATTGTAGTTGTTGGAGATCTTGAATTTCTTTGGTGGAGGCATGGAACTAGATTCTACATAAAACATCTTCTCAACGATCGGGGTTCCTTCTTCTTCTTTTCTTTCTCTCCTTTTCCTCGCTCCTTCTACGATCCGAGCTCTTTCCACCAATTCTTGAAAATTTCTTATGTCAAATTCTTCCAACCTCATTCTCAGGTCTTCGTCCAATCTTCCTATAAAAGACTTGTCTTTTTAACTCCTCGCTGTACTTATAGGAATCAGGGGCATATTGTAGCAGTCTACTGAACTCAGTCTCGTATTGCTCGATCGTCCTTCTCTTTTGAGCAATTTGCAAGAAGTCTACACTATATCTTACTCGTAAACTTCCGGGGAAATAATTCTCCAAAAACTCATGTCTAAACATTTCCCAAGTGGTTGGAGTCATCAACTCTCTTTTCTTGGATTCCCACCATATCCTAGCGTTTAGGCGGAGCATGAACATTCCATACTTGATTTGCAGATGGGGCGGAAGTTCATATGCATCAAAAGACATCTCTATTTGAGCCAGCCAATCTTCGGCCTTCTCCGGCTTATCATAAGCTCCTTCAAAGTAACGGTTGCTTTTGATGAAGTCAGGCAACATGCTCTTATATGCCCTTAGCGGTGGGGGTAGAGGTAGCGGTGCACTTTGGCTATGCATGGTCCTATGCACAGATGTCTCTATTGATGTTTGATGTGGTGGTGGAGTTGGTATGGATGCTGGTGCTGTTACTGGTGCAGCTTCAGGTACGGGTGCTTGTGCTGGCATGTTTTGTCTAATTGCTTTTAACACGTAGGTCAGATGTCCTAACGTGGCGTGTAAGTCCATCTGAGGTGCGGCGGCTCCTTGAACAGCAGGTTGATCTACTTCAACGTCCGGTTGGTTAGAGGCACTTTGTTCCTCTCTTCGTCTACTTCTATTTCGGCTGTTTTAAACTTTTCTAAGTTAGGTTTTATAAAGTTTTGATATCTTAATTAAACTTTTACCGGAAATTGGTGGATGTAATGGAAATTTTAACATGCAATAAAAGCTAATAAAATTTAAATCAAGTCAATTTCTGAAATCAAACTTGAAGCATCATCGTAGATATAAAGTTCATACATGAAATTAGAAATAAGACAAATCACAAAAAGGAAATTACATAGAAAATAGCAAACATAGTTCCGAAAATTAAAAGATAGACTGAGATTGCGGATCTAGTCTATGATTACAAAATCTAAGTTGGACTTCTAGGGATATGCTCAATCTTCCTTCTTTCTCTCTTCATTCTTCGGGCGCATCGCCAGGATTGTTGCTAGACAATCCTGGGTTCCAGTCCCTCATGAATTGCCTAAAATATTTCCTCCTTTTCCAGGCTGCCTCCCTTGATCTTTCAGGTACGCCGATTAGTTCATCCCTACTCAATTCTGGCACTATGTCATGGATAGTTTTCCAAGTAACAGCTCCATCCGTCTCCATGCTGTTGTTCTCGTTGGGCGGAGCACTATCCGTATTCATGGCCTAGTTTGATTCTTGCCTCTTTGAGTCTATCGTCCCATTAAGTAGCGGATGATCTTTTTCTCAGTGCTATTACGGGGTTCCTCCTCTCCAACAGTGGTCTGGTTTTCTTCTTCCGGTCTTCTTCATTGTCTTCCTCTAGGTCTTCTTCAGAATCTTCACTCTCTTCTTCCATAGGCTCCTCCCTTATTACCGATCCATCTTCTCATAAACGTAGGGGCTCGTTCCTCCTTCGTTGGATTCCCATAAAGGCAGGCGGCTCAGTGGGCACTTGGGTTGGGGGTTGTAGCACTTCCTGGTACACTCCATGCCAGTGGAAGATGTCGTTGATGTCAGCATTCATCCATTTGAGATGATCCATCAAGTTATCATGGGCGTAAACTAACATGGGTCCAATTTTCCTCCATGATTGGAAATCTGTTGAAGTTCGTCCTCCGTCTTCTCTAAGGACAAATGTTGCTTCCTTCAATATAGGTCTATCTTCAGTAATGGTAGCGATACGTTCTACGGTGTATATCATTTCCAACTCGGTCATTTTCTTTCCTATAAGGCAGTTGTGAATAGTCCGTACCACTTCCCTCCATTCAGTTTGCATCATTCCCCTCTTCCATATTTGGAACATTTCCCGAACGGTCTTAGGTTGTCCTGCTAGGGCAAACTCCTCACATAAAACTCTAAGTCTCAATTGATAATCCTCTGGTGTTTCGAAAGGTCCTTTTCGGAAGTTCTTGGCTTGAAGATGGGCCTCATCTATGGTGATCTACGTAAAAGAGAGAGATTAGAAAAACTTATTCTACCCATTCTATTTCATCTAAGTCTTTCTTACTTCTATTCTAAGTCAATTCTTCTTAAGTCCACTTCTATAATTATGACTCCTAAGTTCTTAAACCATGCTCTGATACCAACTTAAACTGTCATGCCCTAAAGGGTACCCTAAACGTGACAGTCCGCCATACTCAATATTAAAGCTTAAGTATGACAACCTTAGCCATTCCCAAAAGCTTTTATATTAAGTGTAAGACGTACTTTCATAGCTTTAGAGGACCATATATGGAATTATGAAGCTTAAGGAGATATAAAAACATATTAAGAAAAGAGGATTCATAATAAATATTTATTCATATCAATGGTTTTACAAACTTAGGGACATTTCCCAACATCACTATTCTATTACAAGATATTTGCACTTTTTCTCTAATACTAAACTTCATCTAAAATTTCTTTATCTAAAAGAAATTACTGCCCACAGGGTCCTCGTGGCCTTAACCATAAGTAGGGAAACTGCAAAAGATATCTATTGGGGTATAAGCTAATAGGCTTAGTGAGAATTATTTCCATAAATAACTTCTTGTAATCAAAGTTTCAAACAAGTTAATTAAGCAAAGAAATGGGATGCAACATATACGTGTGCAAACAAGACATATAGTTTTTCGGGAACTATATGTTGAATGGATTTGCGCCCTCCATTCGGGGTTTGGTGATACATAACCTCAAATCAAGTAGTTTTAGTTAAAAAGTTTTAAGCTTACGAGCACTCATCGCCAAGCATTCCGAATCTACTCGAAATGATCTTGCTTTCGGATCTTCCGCCAAGCATTTTCCTTAAGCCGCCAAGCAATCTCTTTCGGATCTTCCGCCAAGTGTTGCTTTCGACATGAGCTTACTATCGTTCTCACCCAAGGATAATAACCCACAATGCAATGTGACTCACTTTCGTGCTATGCATGAATCTATTTATTTATAATGTCATAGCATAATTAGTATTGGATTTAAGGCAATCAAAGAATTTCATACAAATCAAATGTTAGACTAAAACAAGCATTTACAACAATTCCGGCTCCGATATTCTTAGGATTCTTTTCAAAGAATTATTTTACATACACATCGGTTTATCTTTTTCCTAATTCTAATGCCACTAATTTACAAGCACAACAAGTATAGCATTTTAAGGAAATAAACTCATAATGCCATGATGACTATTCTTCTATGCGGGTGAGTCGTTCACACACTCCACTTAATCGTAATAATCTTCGGGCTAAAGGAATCCCTCCTCGGGGTCACCTAGCCAAAGAATATACCCACAATGAGTACTCCTTGATGATTTTCTTGAATTTTGACAAAACAATGTCAAAAGAACATTAAAGTTCGTATAAGGAATGTTCCAACTTAAAATGGCCATAACTTGGTCATTTTAATCGGAATCGCGCATATTATATACCAATTTTACCTACTCGAAAAGATCTACCCATTTCCAAAATTATTTTTAACAAACAAAGTCATATAGGCTCCGAAACAGCTGTGACAAATTCACCACGGATTTTCAAATGCAAAACAACTTTGGTTTCAAGAAATCAAATTTATTTGAAATACTTAGTTATCTATAGGGTTGAAAAATCCTCTTTTTATGGCTACTTAGCTCATATTCATTCATGCTCAAGTGTTTGTTGTCCATTTATTTTACTTAAGTAAAATTATGTCGGTTTTGGAGTTGTTTAGAAAAATATAGATTACAAGAATTTTGTAAACTCCTTGAAATGATTAATTTGTTTCAAACATGTTTTATGTTGGCTTATATATATCTAAGTAACTTTTTGAAAATAAAGTTTCTTCCTTCTAAGTTTTCTATACTAATACTATTTTGGAGTTTTTAGAAAATACACTATTCTTCCCATTTATTTTTCTTGTACAAATTCTTTGTCTTTGTTTACAAAAATCTTTATTTGAAAATTTCTCATCCTTTACTCATGTCTTATGTTTTTCATAGAAATCATCCATGCATAAAAATTTGTTTTCTTGGCAAAACAAAGTGAAACAATATGTGACTTAAGAAACTTTTTATAGTAAAAGTAGTTTCTAAAATCTTAGTGGTTTCTTCTTGTAACTTGAAAAGAGATAACTTTATTTTTGTTTTCAAACCATAGATTTCCTACTTTACATAAACTTGTTCCTAAATGTGAAAATCTCCTTTTCGTCAATTATTTTTAGAACTTAAAATTTTGGACAACAATTTAAATGAACATGACTTATGAGAAAATAATAGCAAGCAAAATAACATAAATAATAAAGTCAAGTATTGGAGTTTTAGCTTTTCAAGGCTCCCGGGACTAAGAAGTAGACTAATCCCAAATAAAATGAAATGAAAGAAAGAAAAACTTGTTTTGACTTAATGAGGACAAGTCTAAGACTAGAGACTAGTCTTAAAATAAAAGGAATAAATAAATAAATTGCAATGGAATAAATAAATAAATTGCTTTGCATGAAGTAAATAAATTGCAAGTCACCTCAGATGCTCTAAAGAATATGTACATATATATATACAATAATACTTAGATATATTAACAACAATATGAACAAAAAATAGTAACAAAACATAAATAGATTTTCATGAACAAGAACAATACATGAACATAATGTAGCTTCCATAACTTGTAGTCTTTGAAAACTCACACTATGGTCATGTAAAGTTACATGACATGAAGAAGAAGAAAATAAAAGAAGGTAGTTAACCTAAGAAGGTTTTGATAGTAGTATGTGGTTATGGGTTTTAGTTGTTGGTAAAGTTGTTGTGGAATTATTTTGAGAGAGTTTTTGAGATGGTATTTTGAGAGAGTTTTGAGAGGAGAAATTGAGAGAGTTTTGGCAAGAAATTTGTGGGTAGTGAATGTGTGAAAGAAGTGAAAAAAGAGGGGGTGTATTTATAGGAAAATGTGGAGTGAATTTTGTGATTAAATTAAATAAAAATTGAAACAAAATTGAAGGAGATGGGCATGGGGGGGGGGGGGGGGGGCGGGGGCGGGGGCGCCGGCCATGTACTTGCAAGGGGGGAGTGAATTTATTTTTTTGACTTTTGTTAAATAAAATATGTAATATGTAAGGTAGATGTGAATAAAGTTATGAGAAAGGTAAAAAGTAAGAATTATAGGTTATGGTGTTTGTAAGAGTAGGTGTAAGAAAAAGTAGAGAGAAAAGAATAGTGTAAAATAGTAATGAATAGTATAATGTAAGATAGATATGACTAATAAAGTACCGGTAGTAAGAAAATACGCGTATAAATGTGATATCTGTTATTTTTACTCACCAAAAATTTACGAAACTGATATTTTTGGAAAACTTATATTTTTACGAGTCCAACGGTGTATTGGGAATAATTTTCCTATTCCGAGCTTCGGACACATTTTCGAGAATTGTGTCCGATCGGGTTTAAAGGACACCGAAATTCACAAACTGATATTTTGTAATAACCTATAGCTATTACGAACTATTCTAGCTAATTGTTCCAACTTCATTTTCTAGGGCCAAAGAAAACGGCAATGCCGGACTTAAACGGTTACGGTAAACTAGGGTTTTCGTTAACCTTTAGGGTTTCGTTTGACTTCCAGTTTAGGGTTTTATGCTAAACGATTCAAAAAATTTAGGGGTTTACAAATCAAAATAAAATGATATCTAGGATAGGTTACACATAAAGCCTATATACAACTCTATTAATGAGGGAAGAGACTTCTTATCATGATTACTTCAATTAGAGTTTTATCGCAATCATTTTATGCTTAGTAGATTAATCTCTTTTTAAGTAAACTATTAATAGGTTAAAATGAAACAAAACCTTAATTTCCCTTTTAGATCCCAAAGTACCTAGAATAAAGCAACAATAAACTAAAGTGTATAAAGTGAATGAGGCCAAAGATTTATATTAGTTCCTCCTTATGAATCAATCATCTTTTCCACTCTACTATTGGAGATCTGATCGCCACACAGTAGTTCCATTAGTCTAATAACCCAATTAAGAGATTAAAAACACAACGCTATCTTTCTCCATCTTACAAGCCTCACACTTCGGCTAATCATGGAACTACAACATACTAAGTATAATCCTCTCAACCTAACACTAAAAAATAAAGAGTAAGCATAGTTTCAAAGTGATACAATGGGTTCTAAAAAATTTAAGCACAAGGCAAAATATAAAGTATATAAAAACTATAAGTGTAGACATCTTCTGATGAAGGTTCTGGTAGATGAAAGTTAGATAATATTGAGATTGATTGTAAGCGTTAAAGTGTATCTCCAATTTTGAACTTTGACTTCCTTATATCCTTTGATGATGTAACAACTCCATTGAGTAAATCTCTCTAATGTAACCATTTTTGTCCATTGAAACTTGAAGACTTGAAAACTTGAAAATGTCTTCCTAAAATTTTGGATATAGTTATCTCGAGAACTTCAAAATTTGTCCTTATCCTTGAGAGTATCTTAAGTTGCCTTTAACTTCTATAACAGTTGATATCATGTCTTCATTAGGAAAAAAGTTTGAATATCCTCGTAATCGTGTGATTTGAAGCTCCATAAAAATTTGAATATTTAATTTTAAAAATATGTTTGTGCAACTCCTCATCCATATCTTCCTTGATGGTGCTAATCCTTATCCTTAAAATCTTGCCTGACTTTTTCTATTTTAAACTTGCATAAATCTTCGATAATGACAACTATTGTAGTATCGAAGTAACAAAGTTTTCATAAAGCTTGTCTTAAAAGATTAAACGAGCAAATCCAACTTAATTTTATCCCGTGGATTTTTAAGTCCTCCTTGAGTGGAACGTATTAGGTGCATTACCCAAATACATCTAACGAGTGGAGCTAGGTCTTCATTATAAATAAACTTATCCTTGATATAATTGAAATTCATGAAAAACTCTTGTAAAACGTTATTATTAGCTTAACAATTGTGGCGGTAGTTCTAAGATATGTTTTAACACAACTTCTCATAGTGGTTTTGGCATTGCTTCTAACAATCATTCTAACAACGCTTCTTACTAATATTGCATACTTAGTTAAATTAATTAGATAATTTTATTCCTTTTTGTTATCATCAAAACCAATAAAGAGAGAACTTAATATTCTCCCTCTTTTTTATGATAACAAATCTTTCTTAAAATTATATTTAATAAAAAAAAAATAACGCCTATTCTCTCCTTTTTGTCATCATCTATTAAAAACATGCATCTCCTCCCCCCTCAATAAGATATACGTAAAAATAAAAACACTTAATAACCCATCAATAACAAAAGCCATCACCATTAAAGAAAAAACATAGTCTATAGTGCATTATAGCATTCGAAGAGAAAAATCTTTCAACATGAAACATCACAGAAACATAGATCAAACATTAAAACATAAAACCAAGTGAGCTTTCATTTCTTCTTAGTTGTTTAATTTGTCTTCTAATTATGGTTTTAATCGTATTGTGTATATATATATATATTTAATAAAAAGGAATACAAACTCCTATTTCACTTCTTAATATATTCAAATTTAATTTATCCATAGTTTTGTAAAAATATTCAACCAATTGATTTTTTGTTTGAATATATTATAACAAACATTTTTATTATTATGCGATCTTGTATGAAATGATGTCTTACTCTTATATGTTTAGAACATGAGTGATGAACATGACTTTTAGTAAGATTAAATAGCACACATATTATCACATTTTATAGAAATATTTTTGCATTCAAAACCTTAATAAGACAATTGTTGTTTAATCCGCAAATTTTGTGCACATCAATTAGCAATTGAAATATACCTAACTTTAACCGTAGATAAGGTTATAGAATCTTATTTTTTAAAGGACCAAGAAACTAATTTTTTCCTCTAAAAACTAGCATATACCATATGTGCTCTTTCGATCTATCTTGCATCCATCATAATTAGCATATGAATATCCAATTAAATCAATATTTTCATTTATGAGATACTGGATTTCAAGATTAGTCGTGCAAGATACATAATTAAAGATCCTTTTATAGCTGATAAATGTGTTTCAATTTGTTTTGATTGAAATCTTGCACAAATACACATAGCAAACAACATATATGATTGAGAAGTAGTTAAAAACAAAAACGATCCTATAAGACTGCTATAAATTTTTACACTTACCTTTTTCTCATTTAGATTAGAATCTAAACTTAAGGAGCTGGATATTGAAGTAGCAGCTCCTTTAGAATTATCAAATCCAATTTTTTTTAGTATTTGTTTTGAGTACTTTTCTTGATCAACAAAAATGCCACTTGATGTCCATTTAGAATCCAAGAAAGAAATTCAATTCATCCATGAGTTACATCTCAATTCAACTTGCATCATCTCTAGAAAAACTCTTGGAATACTTTTAATTAATGGAACTGAATTAATGTGATCAACTTATATTTGAACTACTTGTATATCTTTGAAGTGGTCTATAAACAATGTTGTGTCTACTTTTCTTCTTGAAAAATCATTTTTAATCAAGAAATCACTTAATCTTTTGTACCAGACTCTAGGAGCTTGTTTTAAACCATAGAGAGCCTTTTTAAGTTCAAATACATGATTTTTCTAAGTGGATCTTCAAAACCTATGTTTTATGTATACTTCTTCTTTATATTCCATGTAAGAATACACTCTTTACATCCATTTGAAATTATTTAAAGTCTTTATAACAAGCATAGGCTAAAAAAAGTCTAATAGCTTTTAACATGGCAACTGGGCATAGGTTTCATTAAAGTCTATACCTTCCTCTTGAGATAGCGTTTGGCTACTAATCTTGCCTTATTTCTAACAATCTTGCCATGCTCATCTAGCTTGTTTTTTAATACCCATTTTGATGCCAATTATGGACTTTTTTTTTTTCTCTTGGGGATCAAATCCCATACCTATGCCCCAAGGGTACCTAGCAGTAGCAAACAAGATACACTTGAATACCATTACTAGTTTACCTTCTGAGAATGGCATATTTTCAATATATATCTTTTAGTTATTTTGATAAGAAGGACAAATACATATGAGACATAAATTAGTAAATAACTATCATCTAAAATAAAGAATATCATAATAACAATATGAAAAACCATATCTTTTCTAGAAAATCTCTAAATACATAACTTAAGTTTCTAATGCTAAATACTTATAACTAGAAATAGAAATAAAAATCTTAACCTGAACTATTCCATAAGCTTCCAGCTTCTAAATTCTTACCGAGACCATGCTCCTGGAAGTAATGGGCCAAGGTCGCAGTGTAAACCTAAAAGGACTGTTGGAGTGTGAGCTAAACCACAGGCTCAGTGAATAACCATAACTTACCATATATCAAACAAGTTTATTAACAATCATATGAAATGGATCAATCAAGCATATGTACAAATACAAGCTTGGATAACCCAGAATCCAAAGCATGATAGAGATTTATGCCCTCTCATCGGGGTTGAAGGATCACAATTATGGCCCACCTACCCAGGGTATACTAAGTAAATAAAAGAAATGGCAATACTCACTTTAGTTTTCTCTTTTAGTTTATTGTGTTTTCACTGTTCACTTCCTATTTACTATCTTAGAATCCTCCACAAGGTGTTAGTCATTTCAAGCAATACCATAAGCGGCGTCCTTCATTTAATATTTAGTTCCTATGGTGTCAATAAAACAAATGTAATCTTACGATTAACTAATAGCTTCTTTGCCGAGATAAACCAAGCATTACCAAAGATACGAAATACTAACACGTAGTAGGCTACCACTTACTCAAATGCTACTTTATGCAAATCATGCAATGCATGCTTAATTTCCTTTATAGTACCAGTAGTTTTAATCAAGTTTAAGGCATTCAATCGTTAGTCAAACAATCAACATGTTATACAAGCAATATAATCATACAAAATTCTGTTATTACTATTATTGGAGTGACTTGCCAACCAATTCCCATGCCTTAAACAATTCCCATACACCCATACAGGACATTTAAGTTATTATCTTTGATTAAAGATTTGCTAAGCTATAAGCACATACAATGTAGTAAGACTGAGTCGCTCACTTGCTCATGCTAGCTAGTCGTAATAATCATCAGGAAAATCCTCATAAGTATCAATCACTATTGAGATGATTCATATATTCACTAATATCACATAAACTATATTAAACTCCTATGAGTTTTAAGTGTCCTAAATTGATATTGGGTTTTCGTTCTATTACTATATTGGTCCTTTAATGGTCCTATGATGATCAAGTACTATTTAATATTTATTTTCATTTTGCTTGTATTGATCTTGTTAGCTTATTTTATAGTATAGTTTTATTATTGTTATTTTTGTATTATTCCTTATCTGACTTATTGTTACAACTTGTATTTATTCATTATTCTATAAATTATCGGTTTTCTCTTGATTTATTTGATATAATTTTCTTGTAATATAAAATATCTCTTTATTCAAAATTTTAGCTTATTTAAATTTCCATTGTTACATGTATGTCTATATGTATGTAAATAAATAAATACTTGATAATTATCATAATTCAAATTTTTCTTGTAAAATATATTAAGTTCATCTATAATGATAATAAAATTAGTAATATTAAGAATTTGAAAATTGAAAATTAATTTTAGAAATATTAGTAATATTATCTTGTGTCATTATACTATTACTACTACTACTACTACTACTACTACTAATAATAATAATAATAATAATCACAGCATTAATAAAATAATAACAAATAATTTAATAACAATAATAATGATGATATTGGTAATACTCACAATACTCATGATATAAATACTATTAAAGGTACTTCAAAAATCATCCATATTAAAGATAATACTAGTAGTAATATTAATACTTTTTTAATGATTTCAAAATAATCTTAAGCTTAACTTTTGGTTTTAATATTAACATTAAATATAGTACTATCTTAAAACAATAATTCCAATAATATTATTAATCTAAATACTTTTAATATTAATGGTAATGGTAATAATAATGTTAATAATCATATTAATAACTATAATTGTAAAATATTATGGACTTTAATTAAATTAGTGATAACAGTTGTATATTAGTAGTAAACTTTTCATGATATTAATAATATCAATAATACATAATGACTATCATAATATTAATATTACTTAAATACCATATATGTGATAATATTGCAAATTTTTAGTTTTAAACTCAATATTCATCAATTACAATTACTATAATACTAATAATAACATTCCTAATAATACATATAATAAATGAATAAAAATAAAAATAATAACATTAATAATATTAATTGTAATAATAATTATTATATTATTTTGTCTAAATAAATCAGTTTTAATTTTTTTTTTCTATATTTAATGTTGCTGAGAGGTACACAGGATGGAACACACCCGTGTTCCTCCCATGCTTATCTGGGGAAGATACAATTCATCGTCTTCCCCAATGATATCAAGCCATTTTCTTCCATTTTTTACATACATGAAGCCTCCTAATCACTCCTATATGCTCATACATGATTATTTTACACATATATCAACCAAAACATCAAATATTGTCCTTAATCCATGATTTTCGAAATCAACAAGTTAGCTTAGGGTTTTCGAATTTTACCTGGTTGAGCTTTTTTAGTGCAATTCAAAGCTTGCTTTTGGTTGGGTAATGATCCTATGATTATCAGTTTAAAACGTTGTTTTTAATAAATAACATGCCAACATGAATTTACTTACCTTGGTTGGCTTAAGTCCGAACTTGAGTTGTATTTTAATGGAGGTAGAGTTTAGATTCGTATTTGTTGTGTTTGGAGAGTGATTCTGGGTTTATTAGGAGTGGGTTTAGCTATGTAATAACTTCTTTTGTTTGCTTGTTCATTATGTTGAATATATAGAAGGTGAAGAGGAAGTAAATGTCGGCTTCCATGCATGAGGAAATTTTCCAGATTTCTCTTTCGATTTTTGTGTGTTTATGAGTGTATTTTACAGCATTTATTAAGCTTGATGTGTTGTCCTCATTTGATTGATGTGTGTGTGTGTTTTGTTGACTAAATTGTGCATTACTGGAATCAACTTGGGTGCATTTCGGCTGTGAAGTTTTGAAGACAATATAAGCCCTATATTTATACAATTTGGAGCCATATTTGCTTCGTAATTCCAGAAGAAAATATTACAAAATTATTCTTTTGATAATTATCTAGATTTCAAGGTAGTTTATTAAGCTAATCGGGCATAAATATAACGTTTATTTGAGAGTTTTTGTTTAAAAGTATTTTTATAGAATTCTACAAAATTTTTAGATTGTCAAAAGATACAACTTTGAGTTTTAAGTTTACGCGATTAATTATTTTTAGAGTTTTGGTTCCCGCGATTAGGGTTTTAATAGCTTAATAGGTCAATCTTTGTTTCAAGCCCATATAACTTAAGAATACTCTAACTGGAACAATGGTGTGATCCAAATATTTATTTGAAGTTTAGATTATTAGTTAAACATCTGTTTATGTTTTTATTGTGCATTTATTTCCCAAACGGTTTATCTTTAGGTTACCGTTTCCTAACTATAAGCGTAATTTGTTATTGACTCATTATCTCTCTTAATATCTTTAACCAAGTTATCTTTATATCTTGGTTTTCAATACCTACTATGAAATCTTATTAGTAGTATTTAATACTATCTACGAATCTTTGTTTTAGGGTTTAATACTATATATAGGCTCGTTACTACTCATAGTTCTAGTCTTAAGTCTTTGTTGAGTTCAATAGTAGCCATTTATTTTCTATATTTATATATTTCTTATCTATTTCCATTTGTATGGCAACTTTCGGGGTTTAAAAATTTGGGTTACCTTTAATTATATCTTGAGTTATCAACTCAAGTTATGAAATTTTGTTTTTGGTATCAATTAAGGTTAAAGAAGTTTTTATTCGGGCTTTTATATCATAATCTAGCTAAATTCAACTCATAGATCTATTCTTGAGTTTTTGTTGAATTCTAGATTTAGCAGTTAATGCTAGTTTTCTATTTTAGTGTCGTGTACTAATGGAAAAATTTTCGGGGTTTACAATACCTAATTTCTTTTGAGCCAAGCAAGCTACTCTTGCATGGCATTGATCCAACTGCTATTTGACAAAGCCTCATACAAGGAGTTAGGTTTAACTTCAAAGTGTAAAGCAAATTGATTTTCAATATCTTCTAATTTTTCTTTAATCATTATATTTACCAAGGATTTCACACTAGTACAATGAATAGGATAGCAACTGCATGATAGATGATGAGCCTAAGACCCGGTAAAAACCCTAGAATGAAACTATGAGTAGTCATGAGCTCACCTATAACTTAAGAACCTAAGTGGAAATTTCTCAAATATTAAAAGATACCAAAGATAAAACTTCGTAGCTTGAATCAAAAAGTCAATAGGATATCATAATTTGCCTTAGATTTCAAGTGCATTAGACGAAGATTAACTTAAAGAGCATATTGGCTATAAATGATAACTTAAAGATGAACTTGCTAAGGTTTAAATATGCTATGGGAATGAAAACCGATCCATAATTATGAATCTAGACTTCAAATAGAGATTTTGTAAAGACCCGATCCTCTAAATCCCGAGACTTAGAGTACCGAATCCCCAACCACATATAACGTTTGCACATTATATGTAAGGTTGTCCTAAAACTAACAGTTTATGCAAATTGTTTGATCAAAACACTAAACTTTGTAAAGAACTTTTCAAATACAAACAAGATTGCTAACAAAAGCAATCTATACATATTTACATCAAAAACATTGCTTTGTGTCAATACATGACACTACAAAACAATCATGGTTTCTCAAAACGTGAGAATCCTAAAGGATCTTAAGTCATTACAAAAGAAATTGACTTCACTAACAAGCCTTCTATACATAGCTGGTCCTTAGCAAAAAGTCTTCTAAAAGTACCCGGGTCATCGGATCCTATTCATCCCACTCGTCCAGAAATCTTTCAAAATCGGACCCATATCCCAAGTCATCGTAATACTCATCTCCATGACCTGCAAAGCAGCAAAAGTGAGCCAGAGGCCCAGTACACAATGATGTAAATGCACCATAGAACAAGTGGTTATCTTTATTACATTTGATTCACAAATCAACAAGAGGGTATTCAAACCCCGGTCACACTTCGGGAATCCAGGGATCCTGAGTAACAAGCTGCTCAGGGGGTTGATATAAGCAGTCCGAATACTTATATCTCCTATATCTATTTCATGAAATAATAGCTTCATCTAGGGTTTAAAAGCCGTTGCCCGACTCTACTTAAACTCAGTCCATAACATGAGCCTAGTTCACAAGTTCCCATAAACCTTGAACTAAATCATGGTATTTCCCCCTAAGTTTAAGCAAACGTTACACAGATACAATTCCCCCTATCGGCTACCCACTTAACCAAAAGAATCGCTATTGCATCATAGCGTACCATTGCATCATGGTAAAGTCATTGCATCATGACTTGGTTAAGCGCCTAGCTAACATGTCATTGCATCATGACAGGTTTGCTGCTCCTCGGACCAGATTAAACAGCGTAATAGACATCCAATTCATCCAAATGTTAAATCGAATCAATTTAGGTCAAATTAGAAATGTCTGGTCCTAGCAAACATCAGACAAGTTATTGCGTACCTGAACCGTTAGTAAGAACTAGGATCTCTCGGTGATGAATTAACCGAAGAATCCTTAACTGTAATGAAATGTCACAATAATTAATAAATCAACAATTTATAAATTTCATTCTCACAAATATATACATATTATATCCATATATCACAAATTATCAAAGAAATTCAAATAATTGAATATACATCACGAATAGGCATTTAAACGTCCTAATATATCCCAAATTGCTTACCAAATACTCAAATACTCAAATAACAACTTTGGAAACTTTTTAGAAAAAGCTCTCAAAATTCAAAAACTCAGGGGATACGCCGGCACTCAACGCCGGCGGCGTTGAGCCGGTGTTAATGTTCTGAAAATGTACACTGCCAACGCTGGCAGCGTTCAAAGCGTACGCCGTCAGCCTTTGCACCTACGCCGGCGGCGTTGATTCCAGAAGCCAGCGTACAAGTTAGAAGAAAGAACGCCGGCTGACTTCCTAGCGAAAGCCGGCGGCGTTCAGTCGGCTTTAAGAAATTTGGTTCTGTGAACTTTCAACACCGCCTCTACGCCGGCGGCGTAGAGACTCAAATTGCCGGCGTACGTTCTGAAGAACAGACGCTGGCAAATCTTCGCATAAAGCCGGCGGCGTTGCAAACGGCGTTAGGAAAAACAATTCTGTGGGCTTTCTACACCGCCTACGCCGGCGGCGTAGAATCCCCAGATGCCGGCGTACGTTTTAAAAAAGCTTAAACGAAAATTCAAATCCCCTGTTTTCACTTTGTAAAATTACATCTTAAACACTTTAAAACTTTCCTCAACTACACTTCCACTTCATATCACTCCAACATACACTACTCAATTCTAGCAACAAAGCATGAATTCAATACAATTAAACACTTCAAATTCTACTTCCATCAATTCTAAATTTCCCACACAAATCCTCTTAACACTCCCAACACTTCATATCATACAACAATACATGCATACTCTCACACACTCATATAACACTTCTCAACTCATCCCATGCATGAACAAATTTGATCAACATTAAACTCAATTCATCCAATAACCTATACATCTACTACAAGAAAGGAAAACAAAACAATATCACAACTAAACAATTCAAATACATATATATATACCTTGTCTTGAGAATAACTTTGATTTTCAACTTGATATAACCCTAACTTGAGCTTGGAAATGAGATGGAAATGGAGGAAGAAGAAGAAGAGAAAAGAAGAAAGAAAAGGAAAATTCGGATAAAATTTGAGCTGCCTCAAAAAGTAATCAAATTAGCTTAATTTTGACTTTTACACTTCCAAATTTACCCCTTAATGCATATATTAACTTAGGTTGCATTTCACTTTAATTTGGACTCATTTGGCTTACATTTAGGGCATAAATGCTACTTAATTACAAGAACTCTATCAATAACTTAAAAAATTAGTTGATTTATAATCTAACTTAATTAACATCTTAATGTGCAAAAGACAACATTAATAATTTCATTACTCACACATTAATGCATATAAAAAAAATATTAATTCAACATATACACATACAAAATCATATATCTTAACTACTAACACACATAACATACTCATTCAATTCAACTCTTAAAATAAATTAATAAACACATGAGATTTGATTAAAATATAAATCTAGGTCATTTCATTCTTCCCTTCTTCAAGAAGTTTCGTCCCCGAAACTTAACTTACCTTCTTACTCAAAAAGTTCCGGATATTTCTGTCTCATTGCACTCGCTACTTCCCAAACCGCTTCTCTCTCGGATTGGTTACTCCATTGGACCTTTACCATTGGTATGACTTTATTCCTCAATTCTTTGTCCATTTTTCCCAAAATTCTAATTGGCTTTTCTTCAGTAGTTAAGTCTGGTAGTATCTCTGGTTGATTGGTATCCAATATTGCATCGGAATCGGATATACACTTTCTAAGCTGAGATACATGAAAAACATTATGAACGCCTGACAAACTTGGTGGTAACGCCAATCTATAAGCCAATGGTCCGATCCTTTCCAATATTTCATATGGCCCAATGTATCTTGGATTCAATTTACTCCTCACACCAAATCTGAAAACTCCTTTAGTCGGGGATATCTTGAGAAACATGATCTCCAAGTTCAAATCCAAAGGTCTTCTTCTCAAATCGGCATAACTTTTATATCGGTCTTGAGCAGCTTTCAATCTCTGTTTGATCATTTGAATCTTATCAACCGCTTGTTGTACCAAATCGGGTCCAATCAATACTCTCTCGCCCACTTCATCCCAATGCAAAGGAGATCTACATTTCTTCCATATAACGCTTCATACGGAGCCATCTGAATCGATGCTTGATAACTATTATTGTAAGCGAATTCAACTAAAGGTAAGTGTTCATCCCAATTCTTTCCAAAATCCAATGCACAAGCTCTAAGCATATCTTCAAGAATTTGAATTGTCCTTTCTGATTGCCCGTCAGTTTGTGGATGAAAAGCTGTACTAAATTGTAACTTTGTTCCAAGAGCTTCATGAAGACTTTTCCAGAATCGACTGACAAATCTCGTATCTCTATCCGAAGTAATGGTCATTGGTATACCATGTAATCTCACTATCTCTCGGATGTAAATCTGAGCCAATCTTTCAAGTGAACACCCACTCTCAGTGGAATGAAATGTGACGATTTCGTGAGTCGATCCACAATGATCCAAATCATTTCGTTCTTGGCTACTGTCTTTGGTAAAGCTCACAAAATCCATAGTTATCTCATCCCATTTCCATTCCGGAATCTTCAATGGTTGCAATTCTCCTCCAGGCCGTTGATGTTCGATCTTCACTTGTTGACATACCAAACACTTAGAAACAAATCTTGCAATGTCCTTCTTCATTCCTTCCCACCAAAAATGTCGCTTCAAGTCTCGATACATCTTCGTGTTTCCCGGATGAATTGAATATGAGGAGGAATCGCTTCCTTCATAATTTGGTGTCTCAAATCATAGATCTCGGTACATAAATTCTATCTTAAACTGATAATACCTTATCATCAATTCTCATCTCTTTTCTCCTCTTCTCACCTATCTTATTTTTCAACTTCTGGCTTCCGGGTTCTTCAAGTTGTCCTTGCTTGATTTGATCCAGAATCGTTGGTTGCAATGATCTTGCTAGCATAAGTCAATTTTCCATAGCTATCTCAATATTCATCCTTTGAAGATCTTCTTGTAATCCCTTGATTAGTAACCAAAGATTCCACATTCATCGATTTCTTTCTACTGAGCGCATCGGCTACCACATTAGCTTTTCCCGGGTGATATAAATTTCAACATCGTAATCTTTAATTAATTCCAACCACCTTCGTTGTCGCATGTTCAATTCCTTTTGAGTGAAAATGTATTTCAAACTCTTATGATCTGAATATCTTACACTTTTCACCAAACAGATAATGTCTCCAAAGCTTCAATGCTAATACCACTGCGGCTAGCTCGAGATCATGAATTGGGTAATTCCTCTCATGGGACTTCAATTGTCTTGAGGCATAAGCTATGACTCGATTATCTTGCATCAAACACATCCGAGTCCTTGAAGTGAAGCATCACTATAAATTACAAACTCTTCTCCACTAATTGGTAATGCCAAAATCGGTGCAGAAATCAATCGTTCCTTCAGCTCAAGAAAACTCCGATCACAATCTTCATCCCAATCAAACTTCACATATTTCTCGTCAACTTAGTTAATGGTGAAGCGATTTTGGAAAAACCTTGTACAAATCTTCTATAATAACTTGCCAACCCCAGAAAACTTCGCACTTCCGTGACACTTGTCGGTGGCCAGTCCAATACCGCTCTAATCTTCTCCGGATCAACAGATATTCCTTCCTTTGTAATGATATGTCCCAAAATGCAACTTCTCTCAACCAAAACTTGCACTTGCTAAATTTAGCATAAAGCTTCCTCTCTCTCAATCTTTGCAATACAAGTCTCAAATGTTTCTCATGATCTTCCTCATTCTTTGAATATACCAATATATCATCAATGAAGACTATCACAAATTGATCCAAATAATCCTTAAATACCCTATTCATCAAATCCATAAAAGCAGCAGGGGCATTTGTTAAACCGAAAGGCATAACCATAAACTCAAAATGTCCATATCTTGTTCTGAAAGCCGTCTTGGATATATCTTGTTGCTTAATCTTGAGTTGATGATATCCGGATCTCAAATCTATCTTGGAAAACAATGCCGCATCTCTCAATTGATCAAATAAATCATCAATTCGAGGAAGTGGATACTTGTTCTTGATTGTCACTTGATTCAATTCTCTATAGTCTATACACATCCTTAGACTTCCATCTTTCTTCTTAACAAACAATACCGGAGCACCCCAAGGAGAAATACTTGGACGGATAAACCCGAGGTGTTGCAATTCTTCTAACTGACTTTTCAATTCTTTCAACTCAGCCGGAGCCATACGATACGGAGCTTTAGAAATAGGTGTAGTTCCAGGTATCAAATCAATCCCAAAATCAATCTCCCTATCCGGTGGCAAACCGGGTAATTCATCAGGAAAAACATCAACAAATTCCCTTACTACTGGCACCATATCAACTCGGAGTTCTTCACTACCCATTGTAGTTCCCATATCCTTCTCCCACAATTCCATAGAATACATACTTCCGGGTCTCCTTCTTTCCAACACATGAAATAGTCTTCTACCTTCCAACTCAAAACTCACTTCCGCTTTACTACAATCTATTGTTCTTTGTAAAGATTCAACCAATTCATTCCAAGAATAACATCAAAATCAATTAAAGGTAGAACTAACATATCTATTGGCATGCTTTCATCAGAAATCACAACATCAACATTCCTACATACACATGGCTCTTTGGATTGCACACCAAAAGGAGTATTCACACTCATCACTCTATCATACAACACTTCAGAAGACAAACCACACTCATTCACAAAGCTTTCAGCAATACATGCATGAGTAGCACCAGTATCAATTAAAGTATATGCAGGATGTCTTGCAATCTGTATTATACCTGCCAGTGTATCAACCGAAGGAGCTTTCTCACATTGTTGCAAAGCAAACACCCTAGCAGCTGTCATTCCCTTTCCAAAGTTCGGTCCTTCATTCCTCGGCTTTTCTTTACAATTTGCCACATGATGACCCCTTTGTTGACAATGAGCACAAAAGATGGGCTTCAATTTAGGATCAGGACAATCAGAAGCTTTATGACCAACTTTCCCACATGCAAAACAAGCTCCAGGAGTCCATTTACATTGAAACGATTCATGAGGCCCAAAACATATAGGGCATCGCCTATCAAATGGTATAGATGGCATAGGAGCTTTCACCACTTGTCCCGAGCTTGATTTCTTACCCAAATATGGTCGCTTGCCTTGTTAACATTCCGAACCTTGAATAAGGAGTATAGGATGTCACCGATCTCTTGCCCATAAATGTCGCACGTCTATCCCTCTGAGCTTTATTTTCATTATTAATTTGTTCCACTAACTTCGCCTTGATTACTGTTTCGACAGTGTTGATAATTGAAACTTCTTAACCTCACTCTTAATCTCCATGTTCAAGCCATCTTGGAACTTTTGAACCTTCATGCTCTCATCATTGTAACTTGTACCCGCAAATCGAAGCAATCTACAATATTCTGCATGATATTCTTCAACAGTTTTATTTCCCTGCCTTAACTCAACCAACTCGATATCATTTGTTCCCACTGTGGATGGAATGTATTGCAAGAAAAAGGCTTCTTGAATCTGTTCCATGGTATCGGTCTCACATATCCTTCACTATTCAATCTCCACCAATTATATGCATCTCCCTTCAACATATATATAGCCAAATCAACTTTTCTATGCTCAGGCACCTCACAGGCTGCAAACGCTTTCTCTAACTCCACTATCCAACCTTCCGTTCGAGTCGGATCCAAAACAGTTCCATCAAAATCAGGTACCAGTCTAACAAAATCATGCAACTTGACTTGTTCGTTCCGGTCTCCCATTGGTACTTGTGGCTCTTCTCTCACATTTGGAGGATGATATTGCTGCATAAATTGTTGTTGTTGTTGATACATCATTTGTTGGTACTGCTGAACTATTGCAAACATATCCCGAAACATAGTGAGCACATTATTCGGATCTCCAGTAGGCATCTGTGGCACAGCTGGGTATGCTGGCATTTGAGGAGGCTGTGGATTCGGTGCAGTAGAAGCCGAAGCCGGTGATGGAGTCGAAGTAGAAGCTGGAATACTAGCTGATGCAGAAGCTGAAATAGTAGACTGAGAAGGAGGTGGCATACTTTCTCTTTCCGAAGATTGTCGGGTTACTCTTCGTGACCTATCCATCTTTTAAACAAACATGCAACATGTATGACACATAATAATTTTACAAGGTCAATCAATATCAACAATTAATAAACCAATTAAACAATTAAACATAAAACTTAATATAAACAAGTCCTATATATGTCTAACTAACTCACCGTATCTAAGGTCAAGTCACCACTATTTAATCAAACAATTTCATAAACAAGGCTCTGATACCATCTGTAAAGACCCGATCCTCTAAATCCCGAGACTTAGAGTACCGAATCCCCAACCACATATAACGTTTCACATTATATGTAAGGTTGTCCTAAAACTAACAGTTTATGCAAATTGTTTGATCAAAACACTAAACTTTGTAAAGAACTTTTAAATAAAACAAGATTGCTAACAAAAGCAATCTATATATATTTACATCAAATAACATTGCTTTGTGTCAATACATGACACAACAAAACAATTACATGTTTCTCAAAACATGAGAATCCTAAGGATCTTAAGGTCATTACAAAAGAAATTGGCTTCTTAACAAGCCTTCTATACAAGCTGGTCCTTAGCAAAAAGTCTTCTAAAAGTCCCGGGTCATCGGATCCTATTCATCCCACTCGTCCAGAAATCTTTCAAAATCGGACCCATAGCCCAAGTCATCGTAATACTCTCCATACCTGCAAAGCAGCAAAAGTGAGCCAGAGGCCCAGTACACAATAACCAATGCAAACAAGTCATCCAATTGATGTAAATGCACCATAGAACAAGTGGTTATCTTTATTACATTTTGATTCACAAATCAACAAGAGGGTATTCAAACCCCGGTCACACTTCGGGAATCCAGGGATCCTGAGTAACAGCAGCTGCTCAGGGGGTTGATATAAGCAGTCCGAATACTTATATCTCCTATATCTATTTCATGAAGATAATAGCTTCATCTAGGGTTTAAAAGCCGTTGCCCGACTCTACTTAAACTCAGTCCATAACATGAGCCTAGTTCACAAGTTCCATAAACCTTGAACTAAATCATGGTATTTCCCCCTAAGTTTAAGCAAACGTTACACAGATACAATTCCCCCTATCGGCTACCCACTTAACCAAAAGAATCGCTATTGCATCATAGCGTACCATTGCATCATGGTAAAGTCATTGCATCATGACTTGGTTAAGCGCCTAGCTAACATGTCATTGCATCATGACAGGTTTGCTGCTCCTCGGACCAGATTAAACAGCGTAATAGACATCCAATTCATCCAAATGTTAAATCGAATCAATTTAGGTCAAATTAGAAATGTCTGGTCCTAGCAAACATCAGAAATTATTGCGTACCTGAACCGTTAGTATAGAACTAGGATCTCTCGGTGATGAACTAACCGAAGAATCCTTAACTGTAATAGAAATGTCACAATAATAATATCAACATTTATAAATTTCATTTCACAAATATATACATATTATATCCATATCACAATTATCAAGAAATTCAAATAATTGAATATACAGTCACGATAGGCATTTAAACGTCCTAATATATCCCAAATTGCTTACCAAATACTCAAATACTCAAATAACAACTTTGGAAACTTTTTAGAAAAAGCTCTCAAAATTCAAAAACTCAGGGGATACGCCGGCACTCAACGCCGGCGGCGTTGAGCCGGTGTTAATGTTCTGAAAATGTACACTGCCAACGCTGGCAGCGTTCAAAGCGTACGCCGTCAGCCTTTGCACCTACGCCGGCGGCGTTGATTCCAAAAGCCAGCGTACAAGTTAGAAGAAAGAACGCCGGCTGACTTCCTAGCGAAAGCCGGCGGCGTTCAGTCGGCTTTAAGAAATTTGGTTCTGTGAACTTTCAACACCGCCTCTACGCCGGCGGCGTAGAGACTCAAATTGCCGGCGTACGTTCTGAAGAACAGACGCTGGCAAATCTTCGGCATATAAGCCGGCGGCGTTGCAAACGGCGTTAGGAAAAACAATTCTGTGGGCTTTCTACACCGCCTCTACGCCGGCGTAGAATCCCCAGATGCCGGCGTACTTTTAAAAAAGCTTAAACGAAAATTCAAATCCCCTGTTTTCACTTTGTAAATTACATCTTAAAACACTTAAAACTTTCCTCAACTACACTTCACTTCATATACTCACTCCAACATACACTACTCAATTCTAGCAACTCAAAGCATGAATTCAATACAATTAAACACTTCAATTCTACTTCCATCAATTCTAAATTATCCCACACAATCCTCTTAACAACTTCCCAACTCTTCATATCATACAACAATACATGCATACTCCCACACTCATATACACTTCTCAACTCATCCCATGCATGAACAAGTATTTGATCAACTTAAGCTCAATTCATCCAAAACCCTATAACTACTACAAGAAAGGAAAACAAAACAATGATCACAACTAAATCAATTCAAATACATACATATATATACCTTGTCTTGAGAATAACTTTGATTTTCAACTTGATATAACCCTAACTTGAGCTTGGAAAGGAGATGGAAATGGAGGAAGAAGAAGAAGAGAAAGAAGAAAGAAAAGGAAAATTCGGATAAAATTTTGAGCTGCCTCAAAAAGTAATCAAATTAGCTTAATTTTGACTTTTACACTTCCAAATTTACCCCTTAATGCATATATCAACTTTAGGTTGCATTTCGCTTTAATTTGGACTCCATTTAGCTTACATTTAGGGCATAAATGCTACTTAATTACAAGAACTTATCAATTAATCTTTAAAAAATTGGAGTTGATTTATAATCTAACCTAATTTAACATCTTAATGTGCACAAGACAACATTAATAATTTCATTACTCACACATTAATGCATATAAAACAAAATATTAATTTCAACATATACACATACAATCATATATCTTAAGCTACTAACACATAATCATACTCATTCAATTCAACTCTTAAATAAATTAATAAACACATGAGATTTGATTAAAATATAAATCTAGGTCATTTCAGATTTGGATTGTACCATCATGCTAGTTAGATAATTCTAAGTTCATAGAGACTAAAACCTCAATTTGACTTATCGGCCCGAAAAGACTAATTGCATAGGTTAAAACTCCAAAAATATTCAATACATAAACTTTAAATTTAAGATTTCAACTTAAGAATAATTTCGAAATAATGTAGAGGCCTTAAGTGAACTTTATAGATGAAATCCTCAAATAATTGATCTAATTATATGTGAATGACCTAGTAATCTAGTGGGTGTCGAATCCAATAAATATTATATTCCTACTCTCAAAATTTGTATAAGTTGTATATAGCAGTAAGTAGGGCCAATCCTCAGAGATTGGTAAAATTTTTCTATTAGAGTTAGATGAAGAAATCAAAGAAAATAAGAAAACTAATTATATCCAAAGCTAATAAAGAGATTCAAAGAGTGATTCAATACCAAGGTGTTCCTAACCAAAGGTATTATCACAGTTCAATTCAAAAGATTGATCATTGATATAAGGATTTCTGTTCTTTATATTGGATAAATTGGTTATGGTCATTAACAAGCTCTAACAACCTATCTCTTCTTACTTTATCGATAATCAAAATAGGCTCTTTGATTATTTCCCTTATCGATTAAATAACCCTAAACAAGCTCTTAGGGTTTAATCTATCAATAATATGAATAATAAGAGAGACTACCAATTCAAGCCAACAAATCAAAAGCATGATCTATTTAGATCAGATTATATACCTTCATAACACAAATCAATCATCTATCTCATAATCAATCATGTTATTATACCACAAATATTAGAACAATCAAATAATTACGGATTTGATATTCTAATTGACAGTATATCACCTTGTTAATTGAACAAATGAGCTCTGATTTGCATCAATCAAATAAGATAACAATACCAAGACAAGCAGAAGATATATAAATATCCAAAATACAAAGAACAGAACAAATAAATCAATTAGATCTCACAATTCTTAAAGAACCGAACATGTAACAATCCATTAGCTAGAAATATGAACTTAGCTACTTATCTTTATACAATCCTCCCCTTTTTCTAAGGTTTTGAAGTGTTTATAGAATGAATAATATTAGATTTGTTGACACAAACTTATAGAACAAAAATTGGAATTTCAGCAGTTAAGACATATGCCGATAGTTACATCTTGTATGCCACTGCTTACTTGCCGGCATTCATTGTAATTTCAAATCCGAGGAGAAAATGATGCCAGCTTTCTTGTTTACACTGTCAGCTTTCATTGTACACTGGTGCCTATGTCGACAACGTAGATTCAGGATTTGCTAGCATACGTTGATTTTGAACAATTTCCGAGAAGACTAAACTGGCAACTTAAAAGGCAGTATAGGAGATGACGTTAAAGATTTTAGTTTTGTACACATTCAAGGCTGGCCAAACACCGACAACCTATCTTTGAGTAACTGGCATAGGTTGTTAAACATTAAACGCTGGCGAAGATTTGTGATGAAGAACGCTGGCGATGTTGTTGGCGGTGTTAAAGTTTTCGATTATGTAGATGTGTAACACCAATTCAAAGCCGCCGGCTTTAAATTCCTAGGAGTTGGCATACAGGTCTGATTCAAAGGCTGATGATGATCTTTTTCTGCGCTGGCTGTGTAGATTTTTGTTTGCCCGTATTGAAAGTAAGCCGGTGGTGTAAAGCCTTTTTTGCCAGCTTACTTTGTTTTGCCTTTCCAAACTTGCATGAAAATTCTTTAAGCTTTCTATTTGCAATATAATTCCTTCAAGACTTGAAATATGACATTAAGCACACTTAAGTACTAATTCCTTATGATTTCTATAAAATCTAACAACTAAGCATGATTTGTTCAATGAAAATGAGTATAAAATATGACTCTATCAACTACCCCACACTTGAACTTTTGCTTGCCCTCAAGCAAATAAATCAAACCAATGGAGAAATCTGTCATAGGGATTACAAAAATTTCACTTTCACAATTCAAGCATCTCTTATAGATCATGACTTGTATTGCTGGTGCTTACTGCTCTAACCGAACTGGGTACATGTAATTAGATTACTACAATCAAAATTCAGTAGCTAATCTAGACAAAACAAACTTTAATCCCAGTGTTTAGCAAAAGAACCTATTGTTCAAAGGTAAATATACAGTCCAATAAGGAAAAATAACCATTTAAACTTCACTGGACATTAGCAAGCATATAATCTTAGCAACACATAGTGAACACATGTGGTATCTACTCTTTCCCTATATTTTTTCCCTTTTTATTATAAGTCTTATTTCACTTGGTAGTTCAACATTTGTTTTCTTTTGATTGATACAAGCATTTTTTTTTTAGAACAAAGTTCAAGAATTGAACTTTCGCCTTTCCTCCTTATCGTTATAGTGAGTTCATTGAGTTGGACATCTTGGGCTCATCACCCAAGTGATTAGGTTTTAAGAGACCCCTAAGAACTCTTCCTCACTTTAACATTCAAGTTGAAATACTCATAACTCAATTACCTAAGTCAGTGGAGTAGAGACTATGCTTGTTTCTTTCTTTTCTTTTGAATGCCATATCAAGATTAAGACTTTTTTATAAAGGATCACTAAGTAAAAAGTTTCTTTTACCTCTTTCACTAACTGTTGAAAAGTTACCAAAATAACTCATAAGAGTATATACATGCCAAATTTTTGCTAGAAGTAGACTTGTTTATATTTCACATAAAGACTCACCTACTCTTAAACTTCCAATTATAAAGCTAAATACGAGATAAGTTTGTTCCTTAAAGATTTTGCTACTTAATTTTAACCAAGTATTCTAATTACAACAGTAGGTGAGTAAGACACCTAAGCAAGTCAAGTTCATATTTTTATATAGATGCTATATAACCGTTAAGGACAAATAATTTAAAGTGTGGGTCAACAATTCAACTCAGATGTCATAGATTTTCAATCAATTCAACAATTTAGACATCATGAGATAGCTATACCCAATTCTCCATTCTCCACATCATATTATCTCTTCCCCCACACTTAAATTGAATAATATCTCACTGTTCCTAATTCAGCTCAATATAGGAAGGAAATAAACATAAAAAAAAAAAAAAACAAAGGAGAATAAGAGAAAAGGGATACTGGTACTTCCCTGGTTTAAAAATTTTGAAGCAATTAAATTTCCAACCTTTATAGCACAAGAGAGAGAGTCATCTTATTATCCACCATATCAGCAAAACAAAAGAGAAAACAACAAAACAAAACTAATTTTTTTATTAAGCATGGGCTGCCTCCCATGGAGGGCTTCTTTATAGTATTTAGTTGGACTTTTTGCATCTTATGTTCATGGAGGCTCAAAAAGTCAGGATTCCTTATGTCCAACTCTAGGGTCTTCCTTAAGCTTAAATTTTTCCTGGAAAATGCTAGCCTTTTCACCATCAAGTGCTCTCAATAGTTGATCAAATGAAATATTACTAGAGATACCAATCTTATCTTGCTCCTTACACTTTCTAGCACAAAGCATAACTTCCTCATCTCATTTTCTTAGCACTATTCTCTATCCTTTCATACCAATAAAGGCTCCAGCTGTGGCAAAATTTGGTCTATCAATGATAACTAGCAATTGTTCATCATCTTTCATGTCCTTCACCTCAACAACATCTAAAACCAAAAACAGGAGAGACATTACTAGAATATTTTATGGCATCATCAATATTAAATATAATAATTTCACCATCAAATTCCATGATAAGTGTACCATCATGCACATCAATTTTTATCTTAGATGTTTTAAGAAATCGTATCCCTAATAAAATTAATGACGAATCAAGAGAATTATCATTTTCCATATCAATCACATAAAAATCAGCAGGGAAAACCAATCCATTAACTTGCACTAAAACATCTTCTAAAACACCATTAGGATAAACATTTGACTTATCAGCAAGTTGAACAATTATACGTGATTCCTTCAATGGACCAACATTTAAGCACTAATAAACAAATAGAGGCATGAAATTGATTGAATCTCCTATATCACATATAGCTTTTCCAATCCCAACATTACCTATTTTACAAGGAATGGTAAACATACCTGAATCCTTACATTTAGGAGGAAGCTTCCTTTGAAGGATAGCTGAAACATTCTGACCTATACTTATCATCTCATTAACTTTTCAGCTTTTTCTTATTAGTGCAAACTCTTTAAGAAATCTAGCATAGTGAGGTACTTGTTTAATTGCATCAAGTAAGGGGATATTTACCTCAACTTTGCAAAATGTCTCAAGAAGCTCCTTTTCTTCCTCTTCTTTCTTGGACTTTGCTAATCTGGAAGGAAAAGGAGGTGTTGTCACTAGTGCTTTAGGTGGTTCAACTGCAGGTCCTCCAATTTGATTGTCTTGATGGTGTGGAGTCACTACCTCTTTTTCAGTTTCTTCCTATATGTTGATCCGGTGTGCTTTCTTGCTGGGTTCCTGCAATTCCTTTCCACTTCTCAAGGTAATTACACTAACATTTTGCCTCGGATTAGTAATAGTTTAAGAAGGCAATTACCTTGAGATTCGAACCTACTCATAAATGATGTAAGCTAACTTACCCGATTCTCCAAATTTTAAATGCTCAGCTTTATCTCATCCTGAAATTGTTATGTGTTAATAGCAAGTGATTTAACAATTTCCTCAAGAGACATACCTGAGCTTGAAGAAGCTTGTAGTCTAGCTCCAGTGTTGAAATTGTTTTGGTGGCCTTGGCTGATACCATTGTTGAAAGTTTTGTGGTCTAGCTCTATAATTGAAGTTAGGATGATCCCTCCATCTAGGGTTGTAAGTATTTGAATAAGGATCATATTTCCTTTGTGGTAGTCCTAGAAATTCTCCTACTGCATTAGCATGCTCATGGGAATCATCTTGAAGTGTAGGGCATATATTAGTGGCATGGCTAAAAGCAACTCAAATTCCACAAGATTTCTCTTGTTGTGGATTTCCTAAAACCATTTGCTAAACAAGAGAGGTTAGATTGTAAATTTGATGTTCAAGATTAGAAACACTTACCTCAGTCACCTTCCTTGAAGAGGAATCATGTCGAAATCCAAATTATTGTGAATTTGCAGCCATAATGGAGACCAATTCCCTAACCTAACCAAGGGTTTTATTCACCATAGCACCTCCACTAGCTGCATCCATCATCTTCCTTTCCATTGGAAGCAATCCTTCATAAAAGTATTGAATAAGGAGTTGTTCAGATATCTCATGTTGTGGATAACTTGCACATAATTGCTTGGACCTCTCTTAATACTCATAAAGGTTCTCAGTGTCCCTTTGTTTAATTCCACAAATCTCCCTTCTTATATTAGTAGCTCTTGAAGCAAGGAAAAATTTGTCAAGGAATAGCCTACCCATTTTTGTTCATATGGTAATAAAACCTGGAGGTAGGTAAAATAACCAATCCTTAGCCTTATCTCTTACTGAGAATGGAATGGCACGCAATTTGATTTACTCCTCAGATACTTCTTGTGGCCTCATGGTAGAACACACTACATGAAATTCCTTCAGATGTTTATGAGGATCTTCATTCTCTGAACCATGAAAAGTGGGCAGCAAGTGTATTAGACCAGATTTCAATTCAAAAGCAACATTTAATCCTGGATATTGAATGCAAAGCAGTTGCTGAGTCAAGTCCAGCGCAAGCAATTCTCTTAATGTCCTTTCTTGATTTGCCATTTTTTCTTCTTCTTTGTCCTTTTTAGATTCACTGGATGAACCAATTAAATCCATGGCTAATTTCAATATAGGAGATGAAGATGTAGTGGCGTCTTTTCCACACAATTTATTTTTTTTTTTTTTTTTGCAACAGCACCAAAAATTTGTTGGGTGTCGAATCCAACAAATATTATATTCCTACTCTCAAAATTTGTATAACCTGTATATAGCAATGAGTAGGGTCAATCATTAGGGATTGGTAAAATCTATTTCTATTATAGATTAGATGAAGAAATCAAAGAAAAATAAGAAAACTAATTATATCAAAAGCAAATAATGTGATTCAAGAGTGATTCAGTATCATGGTGTTCCTAACCAAAAGTATTATCACAATTCAGTTCACAGGATTGATCATTGATGCAAGGATTTCTGTTCTTTATCTTGAATAAATTGGTTATGGTCATTAACAAGCTCTAACAACCTATCTCTCCTTACTTTATCGATAATCAAAATAGACTCTTTGATTATTTCACTTATCGATTGAACAACTCTAAACAAGCTCTTGGGGTTTAATCTATCAATAGCATGAATAACAAGAGAGACTATCAATTTGGGCCAACAAATCAAAACCATGATCTATTTAGATCAGATTATATATCTTCATAACACAAATCAATCATCTATCTCATAATCGATCATGTTATTGTACCATAAATATTAGAACAATCAAATAATTATGGATTTGATATTCTAATTGGCAGTATATCACCTTGTTAACTGAACAAATGGGACCTGATTTGCATCAATCAAACAAGATAACAATACCATGACAAGCAGAAGATATATAAATATCCAAAATACAAAGAACAGAACAAATAAATCAATTACATCTCATAATCCTTAAAGAACCGAACATGTAACAATCCATTAGCTAAAAATATGAACTTAGCTACTCGTCTCTATACAATAATCCCTCTTTTTCCAGGGTTTTGAAGTGTATCAGATCTATTGACAAAAACTTATAGAACAAGAATTGGAATTTCAGCATTCAAGACATATACCGACAGTTACATCTTGTACGCCACCAACTTACATTGCCAGTGTTCCTTGTAATTTCAAATCCAAGAAGAAAACGATGTCAGCTTTATTGTTTACATTGTCAGCTTTCATTATATACCGGTGCCTACACTAGTGGCATAGATTCGGGATTTACCAGCACAGGTTGATTTTGAACAATTTTTGAGAAGACTACACTTGTGGCTTAGAATGCGGTATAGGGGACGACGTTAAAGATTTTGATTCTATACACATTCAAGGCCGGTCAAATATCAGTGGCCTATATCTCCTAGTAACTGGCGTAGGTTATTAAACATTGAATACTGGTGAAGATTTGTGATGAATGTAGACCGTGTTGTTGGCAATGTTAAAGTTTTTGATTCTGTGGATGTGTAACACTGGTTTAAAGCCTGCAGTTTTGAATTCTCGGGAGCCGGCATACAGGTCTGATTCAAAGGATGATGTTGATTTGTTTCTATGCTGCTTGTGTAGATTTTTGTTTGGCCATGTTGAATGTAGGTCGGTGGTGTAATCCCTGTTTGGCCGACCTACTTTGTTCCACTTTTCCAAACTTGCATGAAACTTCTCTAAACTTGTTCTTTTTGCAATAATTCCTTCAAGACCTAAAATATGACATTAAACACACTTAAGTACCAATTTCTCATGATTTCTATAAAATCCATAACAATTAAGCATGATTTGCTTAATGATAATGAGTATAAAATATGACTTTATCATATTCATTGACATGACTTAGATATTTAATCTTTTCGACATCTTATTAGAATAAACATGTGATATTTACCTTAAATTAAAACTTTTGAACTGTTCACCATATTGCACAAGAAAGGGGCACCACTTGCTTCATTTAGAGGATCAAGTTGTCAACCAAAGGTAAATTGAAAAGGATAATTCAACAATAACAAGCCCTCAATTGATCCTTGCATTTAATGAACAATGTAACTCAAACTTTGCTTGTAAAGCTAGCTCTCTTCCTCTCTTTTCATAAAAATTTTCATAGAGAATTAGATATAAGATTTAGCTAGCAAATTTAACCTATCCTCTTCTCTTTTTCACTGTGATTTCTATAGAACATTAGGGGATGGAAACTTAGTCCTACATGGCACTAATTAACACATCACAAATAGGCATCTAGCTAGCAAAATGTTGACCACATGGATTTTCTTCAAACAGCCCTAACCATAAACCCTAGATCCTTTCTCAATCTTCTATAACATAAAAGGTTATATATTTTGTAATGGTGGGTTTTAGTTTTATAAATTACCGTTTCTTCTTATGTTGAGTTTTATTCATTTGACAAGTTACTTTTCAACATATTCCATGGAGCAGCATAAAATGAAAATTGAATAACAAAATATTCTATGAATAATATACGAAAGTAAATATGAAACTAAAATGATACAAGTAACATTTATATAATACTTATAAATGCCAAGTTAGAAGAAAAGTAATAGCAAAGAAATCATAAGTACGAGATCAAAATAGAAAATTTTAATCAAGGTTAACAAGTTTAAACTTTTCATAACTACTAGCGATCCCGTGACCTACCTCTTCTCATCATCCTAAGGAGTTTATGGCCTAAGTTTTTTGAAGATTATAACTAAGCTCTAATATGGACACGCAAAGGCTCAGAACCTGCTATTGTCCACCATAACATTATAGTTAGCTCCAAAATCTTTCCCATCTCAACAACTTCCAATAGTATCAAAACACATACATGAATTCGTAAACTATATGATAAGTACTATCTTATAATCTATAAACTTTATTCTAATAGATGGTTTTAGAGAAAGGAACTCTACTAACTATAAGAATTTCAAATTGATTAAGTGTTACCAACAAATGGTAAACACATTTGACTGTTGGGAATTTAGAGATCAAAGAGCAGCAAAATATATATATTTTTTCGAAAAATACGAATCCTAAATCCTTAATTTTGGATCCATGTGATTCAATAAAATTTATAAGCATAGAATTACCTTTTGATGCTTTAGAACTTTGGAAATTCGGATTTGAGATGTTGTAAATGTGAACATCCTCTACTGTATCCGCATGAATGAATTTCCATTAGATCTGAGTGTGTGCTAGCACCTTGGAAAAATTCCAAGTTTTGGGAATCTATCATAGAAGGTTCTCTCTTATTTTAGTTACAAAGTTTCTTTGTAATTTTAATGTTGATGGCAAGCATTTGTTAAACCCTAGAGATGACCATCACCTCCTATTATAAAAGATGTGATTTTTGGTTACCTACCCTAATCTTATTGGGGTATCTCCTTTAAACGACACATATCTTATAAAAGAAAATTTTATTTAATAATTATTTATTATTCTTAATCTAATTAAGAATAATTATATAAATTTATAGTTCCCAATATGGTTATCTAAAATAACTCATGATCCAATCAATTCATTCTTTGTGTATGACCATGCAAGTTCACTAGCAGCCCTAAAACACCTTTTAAACCTACAAGACATAATTGGTCTCTAGCAAGACATTATGCTTACCCAAATTAAGTGAAGATCGGTGATCCGACTTTAACTATTAACAGTCAATTATTTAGTCCTTTTGTTACATGATATCTTATAATTAAACATAAGGTATGGATCAATACACTCTTATCTTGTTTAATCACATATTGCTTGAATCCAGAGTATAACTGACTTAAACGAATGATATTGATAACTCCTTATCAATTTATTCGAGCACGGCCATGTATTTCTCAGTCTTACTCATCAAGAGACCTAAAAGATATCTCCCTCAAATTAATGAGAGGAACAAATCCCATCTTAATCACTCAACTTCCTCTACATGATTTATATTATGCCCAATCTCAACCTTATAATTATCTGGTTAAGATAACATTTGATTGAGTCAAAACACAATATTCCTCATGTTGGAATCCATAGTAATTTCATGTCTAGGGACTAAAACAACACTGCAAATGAGAAATACTTATCGCATTGATCCATATAGCATTCTCATATTTGGTCATTCCAATACAATGTACTCTTACATGTATTATGTTATGAATTAATATCTCATATCCATGATCAATAAAACATGATCACCATCCAGCCAACATACTAGTTTTAATTCATTATTATTCTATATAATGAACAACTAGGGATAATTCATAATAAAATTATTTCTCACCTTATGGTTTTACTATTAAAGTCACATACTTTAATGACATAAGGAACAACTAACATTATTCAAGGAATAATACTTATCAAAGCAAAAAAGCCAATAACAACTTTGATAAAGAAAATGACTCATATTATATAGATAATAAATATTCAAATGACATAGAATCCATATGGCCTAGGGCACATTACTAGCATTTACTACTTAAACCAATTAAACTTAAACCATTACATGTTCCATGATTCTAATCTGGAAGGTTTTCAAAGCTAGAAACAATTCCAATGCTTCCTATTTGATTGCAACTAGTGATAAACAATCAAGACGTTACCACTTATACCTAAAAAAGATTAAAAAGGATTGAGCTGGAGCCAGTATGCAAAACCATAAGCACACATGCATGAGCAATCATCACATATGTTCACATGTACATGGCATTTGATGCAACAACCACATTTTCATAAGATATAGTTTTTAAGCTAACAACCAAACAACCTAGGATTATTTGTATCTAGCCCTAAACCTAGAGTAACTCATGACTCCATAACAAAATAAATACACACAACACACACACACACACAAATAAGGGTACTTATATACATTGGCTTAGGTACTCCCCTACACTCTAGGTATGGTATTTGTACCACTCCTAAATCTACTAGAATCCTCTCTGTGTGAAACTCTACTCAAAACAACGACTCACACAATTCATCAAGGCATCATCCTAGTAAAATTGGTACTCTTGGTCTACTTAACCAAACAAGAACAAGCAGTAAACAATTAATGCTATATATTGTTTAATTCATTTTAGTTACTAATACCTCACATACACAAACAACAAACAAGGTAATAATATACGTGATACGGCATATAGAATAGATAACTCAATAAAATCAGAATCACCTAATCACATATAATAAAAACAAACTCATTAGTTGAATTAAGAAAGTAACTATACCCTTAAGGTTATCTAGTGTAAGAGTTGTACTATGGGCTGTAGGGGAGGCTTATATGTATGTAAAAAGGGTGGAGCTGGTAACACATGGGGTCTCCAGCGTTACTGCTTTCCTAGGGTTTGGCCGCCTATAATCTTTAAGGCATTCTCCCCCCCCCCCCCAGTACTCACAGCGTGAGAGATATCCCACATGGGTGAGGCTTCACCCTTTTTACATACATATAAGCCTCCACCTACAGCCTATAGTACAACTCTACAGACATGATCGTAAGAGTTGTTACTATGGGCTGTAGGTGGAGGCTTAAATGTATGTAAAAGGGTGAAGCCTCACCCATGTGGGATATCTCTCACGCTGTGAGTACTGGGGGGGGGAGAATGCCTTAAAGATTATAGGCGGCCAAACCCTAGGAAAGCAGTAACGCTGGAGACCCCATGTGTTACCAGCTCACCCTTTTTACATACATATAAGCCTCCACCTACAGCCCATAGTACAACTCTTACATTTAGCTTCCTAAGCTATTGAAAACTACTTCTACTCTGAGTCTAGATATTCCTTCCTATTTAGGTTTAAGTGTACTAGATGTTAAGCCAAGGGTTTAGGTGTTTAGGAAGGTCAAAACAGAGATGAAAACAAAGTTATAATGTTCCCTTATTGTTTATGCCCATGATGGAGGGCATGATAGGATCGGGAGAAAAAGAAAACATGATCGTACTTCATGTTATGCCTGTGACATGGGGCGTAATGGCCATCTCAGCCTTTGTCATAATCATGATAAGGGTGGTGATGGGCCTCATGGCCTTCATCATGGTCGTGGCTAAGCAAAAACTTGCCAATTCTGAGGAGATCATGGCCCATGTCACGAGCATGACCCCTGTTCACATCCCACCTTACTCAAAAATGCAAAAATTCTCCAAAAACATTGTTTCCTTGGTCTCCAAATAGACATAAACTTCCCATTCATATGACAAAACACCAATATTTTATAGCCCTATTCTCTAGAAAACTGGAAAATACAGAGCAACATTAAGATTAACATAAGACGTATCAATTACCTTGAATCAAAAGTTTGTTCTTCCCCTCTTTCAAAATAAAAAATTGATTAACCGAGATTTTGGCATTCGATTACAACCACAACACATATTTTAATCCACAACACGGTTAACCTCGACTGACTACCAAGCTGAGAATGAGACGTAATGTTTTTGGCTTGACAACTAGACTAAAGTTGTCATGATAATCCACTACAGGTCACTGATGAAAACCTTTGGCAACTAATCTAGCTTGTACCTGTCAACAAAACCATCAGGAAGCCGTTTAATATGAAAAACCCACTTACATCCAACAAGATTCAGTAGAGAAGTAGATGGACAAGTTCTCAAGTTCCATTATGAACAAGAGCATCATTTGCATCATTCATAGCTTGTCTCCATTTAAGATCTTTTAGGGCTTGTTGAACAATATGAGGTTTAATGTCTATTAGCTAAGAAAGGACAGCAGTGAGATTCATCTTGGTTAGGGGTTCATGGATGTTGTTTTTCGCTCTAGTGGTCATGGGATGGTGTTTTGACTAGTCGTATGGGTTGTGGTTGAAGTAGAAGAGGTTTTAAAGTTGTGTGGTTCTGGTGCCAACTGATTGGTCGGTAAGGAGCAACGGTCTATGGTTGGGGCTTGTTGTGATGGATGTTGACATGAGGAATCCCTTTATGGAGATGTACTAAGTGAGCCACTTGAAGTGGGTAGAATTTGGATCAGAGGAAGCCATTTAGAGATGACCTTTAGGGTAGGACGAGCTAGATGGGAGTTGTGATTGGTTAATTGAAAGGAGTTTTCAAGAAATTTGACATGACGAAAAATATATGTTTTAGAATAGACAGATCAAGATAGATATAGGCACTTTGTATTGAAGAGTGACCAAGAAAAACGTAAGGAGTGGAATAAGAATCAAGTTTATGTCAGGAATAAGGATTGAGCCATGGATAACATAAACAACTGAACACCCGAAGTTTAGTGTAGTGGGTTGAGACTAATAGAGTTTTTCAAAAGGAGATGAAAGATGTATTATGGGTGTAGGCATACGGTTGAATAGATATACAGTAGTAGTGAAGGCATAAGTCCAATAAGTTAGATGCATCGAAGCATGCGTGAGAAGAGATAGACCGATTTCAATAATATGGCGATGACGTTGTTCGAAAAGACCATTGTGTTCTGGTGTATGAGGTAGTGTAGTAAAATGGGATATATCATTAGTGGAGAGAAAACTATCAAGGGCTTGATATTGGCCACCATTATTTGAATAGAGGGTGACAATTCAGTGTTTAAACTGGTTTCCAACTAATGCGTTGAAGCGCATAGAGATATCATACGCATGCGATTTTTGTCTAAGTGGATAATACCAAATATACTAGGTATAATGATCAACAAAAATAACATAGTGCTGAAAACCATCAATAGAATAAATAAGAGAAGTCCATATACCAGAAAAGAGAAGTTCAAGTAGATGTGTCACGTTCCAAAGGATACCCTAAACGCAATAGTCCGCCACACTCGATATTTAAACTCAAGTATAACCTTAGTCATTCCATGAGTTTAGACACTAGGTGTAAGGCTTAAGTTCACCATGTAGGGACCTTACTTTGAATCGAAAGAGCTTAAGAAGGCATATATAGTAATAAGAATATAAATCATAACAGTTATGGCTAAGGTTACTCTATTACAAAGACTAAAGGGCATACCCCCATCAAAATATTAAGAGTCTTTAGGGTCCACAAAAATCTCTTACAACAACATATATATATATATATATATAATAAGGAGATTTAACTAGAAGTATATGCCCAACATCTAGGTCCCGACTTTTTCAAAAAGCTCCTTAAATTCCAAAAGTTGTACCTGAGAGAAATGTCCCCTTGGGGATAGCCATAGATAATTATACTGCAGCAGTAAACTATAGGGTATAAGCTTACAGCTTAGTGAGTTTCACTTCCAAATTAAATACTCCATCAAATAATAGGGCAAGCAAGTTATATTAAATAATCATATGAAATGCACAAGCACGTGAGCATACAATATATAAGACTTTTCGGGAGTCTTATATTGAATGGATTTACGCTCTCCATTCGAGGTTAGGTGTTTTAGGCCCATACGACCATAGATTTTAAATTTTTCTCATTTATTTAGTAGTTGTTTCAAGTGCCCACCTACTCATTAATTATGTAGTTGATTCAAGTGCCTACTCCACTTTTATTTAATTCAAGCGACCCCGTGCCAATACTTGAGTTTTCAGGCCTACTCGTTACCTAGTTATTATGCCTTTTTCCCACGAAGGTATAATAACTAATGTAATGTGACTCAACATATGTTATGCATGGAAAATTTAGTTATATGGTCATGGTATATTATTTAAGTGAATTATAGGCGATCATACATATTTCAAACACGTCAATTCTATACTAAATCATAAACATATTTATAACAATTCCCATTTCGATATTCTTATCATCAATTCAACCAAGAAGAATTCATATGCACATTCCAATTTTAACTTGACCTAATTCTAATGCCATTATCATTACAAGCACAATCACAAGCATATAATTTAAAGAAAGTGAACTCACTTTGCTATGGCACGAAATTCCTCTTAATCGTAATAATCTTGGGGAAGGTCTAGTCCGTCTCCCAAGTCTCCTAACAAAAGAAATTACTCCAATGAGTATTTCTATGTAGTTTAAATGAAACTTATAAATTCTATTCTAACAAGTTCATCAAAGTTCGCCTAAGAGGAAATTCTAACTTAAAATGGCCATAACTTGGTCATTTTAACTTAGAATTTCGTATATTATATACGATTTCTACCTATTTGACGAGAGCTATCTATTTCTAAAGTTATTTCTATCAAAAAATGTTGTTTGGTTCATGAACAGTAGGGTACAGATTGTCATACGAGATTCCCAACCCACAAATCAAATCCTAATTTCAATCCAAGCATCATTCATAAGCTTTGATAGATACTTAGCTATCATTATATCTTGAAAGACTCTTTTATATACATAAATAACTCAATATCACGCATGATTTATGGGTTTTGATCAATCTATTTCCTCATGTATTTAGACAATGCTTTATGGGGTTTGAAAGACATTATTTTCTTAAACTTGGTTTCTACCAAGTATATTATATATACATGCAATACCTATAAGTTATTATCATGAATGTCATGAGATGAGCTATTTATATGTATATCTTTAATGATATTTGATAACAAGAATTCTTTTAGAAAACTTTTGCTTTGCAAAACCTTTGAAATTACTTGACATAAGAAAACTAGTTTTATTTCTTGCAAAATCACACTTGTTTTTATCAAAATACAACCTTAATGACCTATATGCCTAATACATTCATTATTTTAATAAAATTCTTCATTTTGGAGTTGGAAAATAGATGTTTAAATAGGGTTTTACCTAGTTACGAATTTTACAAAATTTTAAGGAATGAAAATATTGTTTGATCTATATTTTGAAACCTTTCCTTGTTTTAGGATTATACCTTGATAAAATCCACTTATTCTTGTCAAAATTAAGTCTTTATTACATCTATTCCCTAAGGCTTCTATTTTTCTATTAAAATTCTCATTTTAGCATTTGGAAATAGTTGTTTAAATGGGGGTCATTTCTAAATCCGAATTTTGAAATTTATGTTTGAGATTGTTTCTTGTGTAAAACTCGTTCAATCTTTCAAAAATTAAATCCTAATCAAACCTACTCCTTAAGGCTTCCATTTTTTTTAATAAAACTCTTGTTTTAGGGTTGGAAAATAGGTGTTTACATATCAAACTTTCCCTATTACGAATTTTAAGTTTGTTGTTGGGTTGAAACATAATACTAACGTAACTTTTGTAAACTTTTCTTATTTTGAAACTATCTCTTAGTAGATCTAAGCTTTACTCATCAAAACCATTCCTTTATGATACCTATTCCATAAGCCCTTCATATTTAATGTAAAATACTCATTTTGAAGTTGGAAAATAACTTTTCTAAATAAGGTTATTTTTCCATCCGAATTTCCAAAAATCATTTTTGTTGAAATAAAGACAGATCTTGGACTTTCTAACATTTTCTCACTATTATTATGCTACTACAAGTCTTTTATGTATATAAGACAAAAATCTATGGCATTTATGTTCTCAAAACAACTAGATCTAGTTTATCATGCAAGTCATGAATGTAAATGCAACATCAATATTATGTAGATGTGGTTAATAAATGAATACATGCACAAAATATCAATAATAACAACATAAAACAATAATATAGTAAAATAATAGTAAAGCAACTTAAATATCAAGATCCACAACATTGTGATGACAAGAATATCATGCTTTAGTGTTTCCACATCCCTAGCATAAAGCTCATGGCATTTTTGTAAATGTATGATTCTTGCCATTACATGTTTTATTGTGGTAGGATCAAGATCTACTACCTACGAAGTGTTTGGAACAAGAAACTTGAAAGGAAAAAAGAAAAAAGGTTGTGTGTGTGTGTGTGAAAGCTCACGGCAAGGAGAGGAGAGGGAGGGAGAGAAAACCTTTTTTCCAAAGTTTGATTTTTGTAAAGAAAAAGAGAAAGTGAAAAGTGAAAGACAAAATGGAGTATTTATAGAAAATGGATTAGGGTTTGTTTTGAGTAAATAAAAGGAGAAAGTTTAAACAAAAATGAGAGAGAGAAGACAAGGGGGCGCCGTTCTAAGGGTTTAAGGGAGAGAGAGATGTTTGATTATGTAGAAAATTCAAATTTAATAAGTGTTTAAGTAATAAAGTGTATAGGAAAAGTAAATTTGTAAGAAAAGTGATGTAAGTTTATAAGAATAGAATGTAAGGATGTAAGAATAGGTATGGGTGGTTGTACTTGTGAATAGTGTGATAGAAATCAAAAAGTAGATTAGACAATTAAATTATCAGTAGTAATGAAAATACGATAAAATGCTATAATTGAAACTTTTATAAACCAAAAAATTAATAACTAATATATTTGGAAACCTTATGAAATTACGAATCTAACGATACTAATAGCATGTTTTTGGTATCTCGAGCCTTGGGACACGCTTTTCAAAGTCTGTATCTGATCGGATTCAAAATAGGCCAAAATTTTACCAATAAGATATTTTTAAGCATCCTAATATTATTACGAACCAATCTATACTCTCCACTCATATTTCGACTTCTCGGTTTAAGAACATGAGTTTGCCGAATCTAAACTGCTAGGGTTTCCTAAGGATTTGTTGACCTAGGGTTCTGGTTAACTTTTTGGCTAAAGGTTTAAGCTTGAAATTACCCTAAAAATTAGGGATTTACAAGATGTGATGAGGTTAAGGTAGAAGTAGAAAATGGAATTTTACGACTTTTATTACATGAACATGCATTACAATGTGTGGGAGGAGGATAAGGGACTAAACAATGGTAAAGGAAACTTAGAAACAATATTTTTCATAATAGTAAATGATGGATGACCTAATCTAGAGTGCCACTCAGACAAAGTGGTTTTGACACTAGAAAAAGCAAACAACAGTGAAGAGACAATTGAAGAGGATATAGTTAGCCACTCATATATGCCATCCTTAGTTTCATCCATCAAAAGGATTGCCCCCATGATTAGATCCTTCACCTGAAAATCAAAGGGTTAGAATTCAATAGAAACATGGTTATTAATGCAAAATTGATAAATTGAAATTAAATTCTTTTTCATGGAAGGGACACAAAGAACATTGTGTAAAGTAAAGGAACAAGAGGAAAGAGGTATGGTGGTAGAACCAGTATGGATGATATGAAGGGTTGATACATCACCGATCATGACATCATTCGATTCTTGATATGGGCTATGAAGAGAGAGATTACTCAAGTCAGTCGTAACATGCTGAGACGCTCCACTATCTAGCAGCCAAGTAAGAGTAGTGTTGTTACCGAGAACAGTATGATTGGCACAAGGTTATCAGGGTGTGGAGGCATATCCCTGAGATCCTTGAGGAAGAGATGTCAGGGATTGTTGATTAGTGACATGCCGAAACATTGGGAATCGTTTGGCAGTATGTCCTTGAATACCACATGCTTGACAACGACCTAAATAAGGTTTAGATTGGCATTAAGCATGAAGAGAAAGCACAACGGTAGAACCTAGCTGTTGTGAATTAGTGGCTAGTAGATGTTAATTTCAAAGATTCCAGAAGGCTATAGGATTTGTCATTACTGGTAGTGATAGAGAGGTGATCTGAATGGAATGTGTATGTATAGTTTCAGATACTACCAGCAAGCGTACTGGGTCTTGATCAAGTAATATAGAAGTGAGTTGAGTATCGTTCCCACAAGGACTAAATTAACTACTAGATTGATATTAGCTTATACTAACATTTAGGCAATCAAAATTTATCAATTAACTAACTAATTCTATCTATATGAATGCAATGAGATTGTGAGAAGTTATCTAAGATAAATGTGGAAAGGAACAGAATCCATCCTAATCTTTACTAATCATGCTAAATTTATATTATATGAACATTTAGGATTATGAATATTTGTAAGAAATTGTAAAGACCTAAAACTATCAAGTTTTAGTGAACCATAAAATAATCTATTAGCTTCCGCTATACAAATTATCAATGGAATCTAATTCACAATTATAAATTTTCCAATTCTATAATTGTCTAATATCCTAAATTAACTTCTCCTAATTCCTTGGTAAGAAATTAAAATAAAATATTGCATGAAGTACATGGAACAAATTATTTCCACAATTGTTGTTTAATCTCAATTCATGAATTCCTATGAATCCTAATTCTTTTTCCAAATCATCAGAATTCTTATCAATTTAATTTCAATCAGAAATAAAATAGATAATTAGGATCCAATACAAATATTACATAATTCTAACAATCCTATAATATAAATTCAATAATCATTTTAGCAAAATTAGGATTTCATCACTTCCCACAAAGAAATGTTTAGCAACTCATGGACGTTGATTCAATAATCAAATAAGAATATGTAATTGATAACATTATGAACAAAAATTTTAGATAAATGAATTGCATAAGAAAGAGATTAGATATCACCAATTCAAATATCGCAATCTTCAATTACAATTCTTGAAAGCTCAAATTCTCTCACAAATCTCTATGAAAATGCTAAGACTATTTGTATACTGAAGTACTCTACTTTGCTTCTGCTTGTTGCTTTTGTTTGGGGGGGAAGTCCCCTATTTATAGAAAAATTTCATACAAAGCATTAAATGAAAATTGCAGTTTCACAATGTATGCCGGCAGTTACAGCTCCTACGCCCGGGCTTATAGACGGCGTATAGTCATTTTCTTCTTTGCGTAGGCAGTGCACTGTAGCTTTCAACTTTGGTTACAAGAGTAGGCCGCTTCTACGCCGGTGGCTTAGATATAGATCTAGCCGGCGTATATGATGAGAAATGAAAGGTTGGGCCAATTTATAACGAAAGCTGTCCCAAAGTCGGCGGCTTTGATACCGGCTTAGATACTCCAGCATATTTGGTCTCTTCAATTGCCTCCAAGCATGTGTTGTTTACTTAACGCTTCTGATCCTTGATCTACACTACCTCAACGCTGGCGACTTAGCAGCCGGCGTATGTTGTAACTCCTTTTACACTGGCATCGTTTCAATTCTGAGCTGCTAGCCTTCAATGTATGCTGGTCCATTCATCTTCTACGCCGGCAGCTTTGAGGCGGCGTAAATTTGGTTGTGTCAATCCTTATAAAGCTGGCAGTGTAGGAAACAGCTTTGGGTGAGTGCATCTTGTAAGTCGTCTGAAAGCCGGCGGCTTTGAAGTTTGAAATGCTGGCGTATCTTTGAATTTTTCCATTTTTCACTCCAAAGTTTCTTGTTTTGATTTCTTTGTCCAAATTAGACCTGAAACATGAATTTTAATCAAAACAAGTATCCATTCGAGCTATTTTGAACATCAACAAGTTGTATATAATATGATCTTATCAAGAGGATGGTTAAGTAGTCTGAAGAGATGCTTCTCCGTTGAGAAGTTTCTTATGGAGCTCAACAAAAGAAATTGATGTATCACAAGCATTAACTGTATCAATGATAGATTTATACTCATCATTGAGTCCTTCAAGAACTCGATCAATAAGATCTTCATTATCAACTAGCTTCCTCAGAAGACCAAGTTCATCAGCACGAGTCTTAGTCACCTGCATATATTCACTAATTGATTTTGAGCCTTTGTTACACTGCTTTAATTGTTCCTTCAATTGTTTAATATGACCACAAGATGGTTTGGCATAGATATTGGTTAAGGTTTGCCACGAACTAAGGGAAGTGGTGGCGTAGGCAATAAGAGGTTGCAGTAAAACGAAGATAGCACCAAGGGGAGCACTAACGAAGAGATGATCCTGACGCTTCATGTAAACCCCATAAATTTTTATACAAATAGAAATACAAATATAAAAGATCGAAAGTTAATATAAGACTCAACAAAGACCTTAGAATAAAATCATAAGTAGTTATGGACCTATATATATCTTCAAACCCTAGAATAAAGTCCTATAGATAGTAATAGATACTAAAGTTAAGATTTCGTAACGGATAAAAAAATTCAAAGTGTAGAAATAATTTAAGTAAGATTTCAAGAGTATTAGAAAGTAAATAATGAATAAAGTTTATAGTTAGGAAATGATAATTTAAGAATGAACTGTTAAGGTTATAAATACACAATAAGAATAGAAACAGATCCATAACTCACAATCTAAACTCCAAATAAATATTTAGGTCACACCATTGTTCTAGTTGGAGCATTCTAAAGCTATTAGAGACTAAAAAAAAAAAAAAAAATTGGCCTTTAAGTTTAGAAAACCCTAATTGGGTGAGATAAAATTCTAAAAGTAATTAATCGTGTAAACTTTAAATCCACAATTAAACTCAATAATAAGCTAGAAAATTTGTGAAAGTTTTATATAAATTTATGGAGGCAAAACTACATAACTGTCATATTTGTACCCATTTAACTTAATAAATTATCTTAAAGCTAAGACAAATAATTAACTAAACAATATTATATTATCTTTCTCTTAAATTTGGTGTAATTTGCAAGCAAATTCGGTACAAATATATGGTGGGAATTACCTTAAAAAACTTAGCTAGAAAATTGAAACAGGTAGAGTAAAATAAGACTAACAAAGTAAAAAAAAAAAAATTGCTAAAGGACCAATTCAAACAATCCAACTTAAGAAAGTAATAAATGTATGAGATTACATGCATTTGTAACTTGATTTTTTGGAGAAATTCTTCTTTCTTTGGCCGAAAAACAACAATCTCTCCTTGCCTATATATGTCTACACACTTCTCTTCATTAGCAACCAGATAAAGACATTATTAGCACACAAACAAGCCCTTAAAAACCCAACAATAACAGCCAACAACAACCCACATCAACAGCCAGATAACAACAATAACCATATCAAAACAATCACACCATCACAACTATTACACAAGCTTGGAAAAGGCAACAACAAGGTAAGAAAAATTCGTGTTAAGTTAATCTATGAGTTAAACATTAGTTTACACAATGTTATTGTTAACCTTAGGTTCGTATCAAGCATTAGGGGAAGATTCAACACCTTCAAACAGTTCAAACAAGTAATATCTAATCTTAAAACTCCATTAAAGTATTATATATGTAGAAGTTAAAAATCACAAGTATGAGAATTTATAAGATGTTATACATGTTGTTATGTCATGAGAAATTATTGTAGACTATATGAAAACACTTATAAGTAGTTTAGGAGCAAGTATAATACATATACCTATAAAAATATAAGTTTCGAATTGTGAAAAATTGGAGAAGATTATGAACAATGGCAACACTGCCTATACGTTGGCAATGTATGTGCTAAACGTCGAGGCTTACTAGGGTAGACCGGTGGTATTGAGATGGCATGCACTGGAACAAAAGCTACGTAAAATTCATTTTTACGTAAAATGAACGAACGCCGACAGATTGGAATCCAACGCTGGCAGTGTTGGAGCTAATGTACATTATAAGGATGGCGGCCTTGAGCCACTATACACTAGAACTTTAAATGTGTAAAATATAAATGAATACTAGCATTCTAGAAATAAATGTCGATGACGTAGGATGTCCGTACATACATAATCTCCCTGCACGAAGTCTATTTTATGTAAAACAATTTATATATAATAATAAACATATTATATATATATATATAAAAAAAAGAATATAATTATCAAAATAAATAAATACAAATATTATAAAAGTAATAGGTTAAATAATTATAAAGTATTAAACTTTAAAAACTATTAGAAAATATTATTATTACTATACTTTATGAATAAGAATAAATTACGATAATTCTATTATATAGGTATAAATATACAAGAATGGAGATTGAGAATAAGCTGAAATATCAAATAATCTGATTTCTTAAAATAACAAGATAATTATATGAAATAAATCAAGAGAAACACGAAGAAACTAAATAATAGAAAATAAATATTAGTTACCACAATAGGTGAACTAAGAAACAATATAAAAGTAATAATAATAGTAATAATAAAATATCAATCTACTGAACACAAACTCTGCAACTATTCAGTAATATATATATATATATATATATCTCAAATAAGATCCAGAAAAGCAAAATGAAAATAAAATATTAAATAATAATTATTAGCATAAGACCATTAAAAAGACAAATATGGTAATAAAAATATCAGTATAGGACACTTAGATACTTATAGGAGTTAGATATATAATTTATGCCTTACTGATGAATATTTTATTCATCTCAATAGGTGACCTTGATACCATTGAGGATTTTCCAAGTCGATTATTAGGATTAGCTAATATGAGTAGGTGAGTAATTCAGATCAACTATACTGTTTGTGCTTGTAACTAGTAGCACTTGTAATGTAAAGATAATAATATAACTATTGTGAAAAGTATGATGAGAGTGATTTTGAATTGAGTTGATTGTTTGTGATGCCAATACGAAATAATAAAAGTGATAGTACAATTGATTGATGATCTAGAATAACATATGGATTAATGTGTGTAATATATGATCACCCTATATCTAACTAATGATTATTGGCTTATTAAATAACATGGTCATACATTGCACATATTGCATTATTACATATTTAAAAAGGATTGCAGCTTGCTACGTATCAATATTTCGGTTCTCTATTAATGCTTAGTTTTTCTAAAGTGTTAGTTCTTCAAGGTTTTCTTTTTCCATCAGTTCTACGAGAACTAAGTGGCAATGAAGAACGCTACTCGTAGTATCGCTTTGAAATGATTAATACTTAGGGAGTTTCTAAGGATTGATGTAGAAAATGGTTGGTTAAAATGCCATTAAGTTAAAAGTGATAACCCTAAGACAAGAAATCATTTATTTTCCTATATACGTAGTCTCTCATAGGTAGGTAGGTCGTAAAAGTAATTGTTTTTCAATCCTAAAAAGAGGGCGTAAATTTTTTTCCTATTTGGATTCTAATCATCCAAGCATGTATCTATGCATATGCTTGTTTGTCGGATTTCACATGATTTGTTAATCTTGTTTGATGTGTAATATGTATGTTTATTCACTGAGCCCATGGTTTTGCTTACACCTAAAAACCTTTCAGGTTAACTCTATGACCTTGCTGCTCATATAGGAGCATGACTCCGATAAGCAATTAGTAGCTAGAAGAATATGGGACCTTCGGGTTATGATATTTACTTTTATTTCTAGTTGTTACTTAGATAGTATTTAAAATATCTGTAAACCCTGAATTTTTTTAGAATGGTTTTGGAATACCGAATCGAAACCCTAAAGTCTGACCCAAGTTGAAATCAAACCTTAAACAATTTCGATAACGGGATCTTATAAAGAGAATAGAAAATTCAATAAATGTTCAATTCAAAAATTCGAGCATGAGACAATCCACTTATCCAATCCTTGATGTAAATCCCTCAATTTCTAGGGTAAAATTGGATTAAAACCTAACACTAGTCAAATCGAAGTTTCAAAAGTCAACAAAGATCAAGACAATCAAACAATTTCAACTCCTGCAATCCCGTGCTCTCAAGCCCTAGAAAACGAAATTGAGTTAATGACTTATAGTAGTTCGCAATGATATAGGAAAGTATAAAAATATTAGATTCTGTGAATTTCGAGTGTTCATCGGAATCAAACGGGATCAGTTCTCGAAAAGCATGTTTGTCATGCCCAAGGAATACACTAAATGTAACAGTCCATCACACTCAATATTAAAGCTTAAGTATGACAACTTAGTCATTCCCAGAAGCTTCGATATTAAGTGTAAGGCGTGCTCTCATAAATTTAGAGGATCATACATGGAATTATGAAGCTTAAGAAGATATAATAATAAATTAAGAAAAGAGGATTCATAATATTCTTTGTTCATAACAATAGTCTTACAAATCTTAGGGGCATTCCCCAGCCACAAATAACTATAATCTATTACAAGAATATTTCTATGAAGTCTATATCTTATCCAACACTAAACTTCATCTAGAAATTCCTTAACCAAAAAGGAAAATATTTGGCTGCAGGGTCCACGTGGCCTCAACCACAAATAGGTAAACTGCAAAAGATATCTATAGGAGTATAAGCTAATAGGCTTAGTGAGAATTATTTCCATAAATAACTTCTTGTGTAATGAAATTCAATCAAGTTATTTAAGCAGATAAATGAAATGCAATATACACGTAGGCAAATAAGGCATATAGTTTTCCGGGAACTATATGTTGAATGGATTTACGCCCTCATTCAAGGTTTGGTGATACATAATTCCATGTCACCAAGCAATCGCTTTCGATCATAACCGCCAAGTATTGCTTCGACCTGAGCTACCATCCTTCTCACCCAAGTGTAATAACCCAATGCAATGTGACTCACTTCGTGATATGCATGAATCAATTTATTTATGATATCATAGTGTCATTATTATTAAATTTAAGGTGATCATAGAATTTCATACAAATCAAGTGCTATACTAAAACAAATATTTAATCAATTTCGGCCTCAACATTCTTAGGGTCCTTTCAACAAATTTTTCACATACATATCAATTTGTCTTTTCTTAATTCTAGTGTGACTAAACTACAAACACAATCAAGTAAAGCAATTTAAGGAAGTAAACTCATGATTCCATGTCGACACTTCTCTAAATGATGAGTCGTTCACACACTCCACTTAGTTGAACTAATCCTCGGGGTATGGGTATCCTTCTTCGGAATCACCTAGTCAAGGAAAATACCCAAAATGAGTTTTTCTTGATGACTTTCTTGAATTTTGACAAAACAATGTCATAAGAGCATCAAAGTTCGCATAAAGGAAGACTCTAATTTAAAATGGCCATAACTTGATCATTTTAACTCGGAATCGCGCATATCAAACTAAATCATTTACGCTCCAAAACAATGGTAATCAGATTCACCACGGATTTTTCCTAACCCAAAAGCAATTTGTTTCAAACATTAAATCATTTAAAAAATTGCTTTGATAAATACTTAGTTGTCTATATAGTTGAAAAATTCATTTTTCATAGATACTTAGCTCATATTTTATCTATGATCAAGTGTTTGTTGTCCAACCATGTTCCTTGGGTAAAACAATGTTAATTAAGAGTTTAGAAAAATATAGTTTAGAAGAAATCCATTTTGTAAATCCTTTAAAATAAATATTTTGATTCTTTTTGTTTTCAAAGAATTTTTTTATTTTGTCTTTCTATTTTTCTAAATGACTTTTTGATAAAATAAATTTCTTCTTTTCTAAATTCTCAATATTAGTACTACTTTTCCTATTTGTTTTCTTTGACTATTTATTTTAAAATCTTCGTTTTGAAAATTCTCATTTTCGTTTTAAGGGGTTTCCTTATTGTGATGCTTTTATGAAAATATTTTAGTACCAAAATCATCTTCTTTTAAGAAAACAAAGTAATATAAAAATGATTCAAAAAGCTTTTTCATGACAAAAGGAAATTTTTAAAATTGTGGTGGGTTCTTTTTAAAACTTGTAAAAGAATAACTTTACTTTTGTTAAACCATAAAATTTATATTTTATATAAAATCATTCTTAAGTAATAAAATCTCCTTTTTGTTAAGTATTATTGAAGCTTTAAAGATTTGGACAACAATCTTAATGGGCATGATTATGAGAAATAATAATAAGCAAAAATAACATAAATAATAAATAAAGTAAAGTATTAGGAGTCTTAGCTTTTTCAAGGCTCTCGGGACTGAGAAGTAGACTAGTCCTAAAAGAAAGAATAAAATAAAAGAAAGAAAAATTGTTTTGACTTGATGAGGACAAGTCTAAGACTAGAGACTAGAGACTAGTCTTAAAACAACAAGAAATAAATAAATTACTTTGCATGAAAATAAATAAATTGTAAGTGAGCTTATATGCTCTAAAGAATATATATATGTAGATATATAATAATACTTAGTTAGATATAATAACAATAATAATATGAACAATGTAAAATAACAACATAAACATAAATAAATATTTATAAACAAGAACAATACATGAACATAGTGTAGCTTCCATAATATTTAGTTTTTGGAAACTCACACCATGGTCATGTAAAGTTACATGACATGAGAAGAAAGAACTTGTAAAGAAAAGTTTACCTAAAGAGGGTTTTTGAAGTATTATGTGGTAATGGGTTTTGTGTATGTAAAAGGTGGTTTGAGATTATCTTGAGAGAGTTTTGAGAGAGTATTTGGAGAGAGTGTAGAGGAGGGGGTATTTATAGGAAATGAAGAGTGAATTTTTGTGTGATTTAAATAAAAGAAAAATAAAACAAAAATGAGAGAGATGATGAGGGGAGGGGGGGGGGGGGGAGGGTGTGCACCGGCCATACTGGAGGGGAGAGAGGGGAGATTTGTTTTGTATTTTTGTTGATTAAATGTAAAAATAAGTAAAGTAGATGTGAAATAAAGATATGAGAAAAGTAAAAAGTAAAGGTAATAGGTTATGGTGTTGTAAGAGTATGTGTTAGAAAAAGTAGAGATAAAAGAATAGTGTAGAATAGTAATGAATAGTGTAATGTAAAGTAGATATGACTAATAAAGTACCGTAGTAAGAAAATACGTATAATTGCGATATCTGTTATTTTTACTTACGAAAATTATAAAACTGATATTTTTGAAAACCTTACATTTTTAAAAGTCTAATGGTATATCTGGAATATTTTTACTATTCCGAGCATCGGACACGTTTTTCAAGAACTGTATCCGTTCGTGTTCAAAACAATTTACGGTTTTACTAATCTGATCTTTTTAAGCTTCCTTATATAATTAAAATTATTCTACATACTAATCTCTTACTAACTTTCTCAGGGTTGCTTATACGGGATTACCAGACTTAAACCATTTCGTCTAACTAGGGTTTTGTTGACTTTAGGGTTTCCGGTTGACTTTGATTAGAGTTTAAGCTAAATCGATCACAAAACTTTGGGGGTTTACAGTGTCCAGAGCTAGAATAATAAAAATATTCCGATAAGACCAAAAGACTCGTAATTATACAAGGATTTCAAAAATATCAGTTTCAAAATTTTTCGGTAACTAAAAATATCAGATATAGCTCGTTTACGCGTATTTTTATTACTACCGGTATTTTATTTGTCTAGTTTACTATTCATAATACTATTCCTACTATTCATTACTATTTCACTATCTTTACTTATTCTTATACCTATTTCTTACTACCTATACATCTATTTCTTACACTTTTACATTTTCAATACAACTTTATTCACATTATCTTACATATTACTTCTTTTCATTACAAAAATACAAAAATTAATTAAAACCACACTCTCTCTCTCCTTATTGCCGTCAGCCATCCCTCTCTCTTTCCTAATATTATTTCTTTTTCAATTTATTTTATCACATATAATTTCCACTCCGAAATTCTATAAATACACCATTCCTCCTTCATTCTTTCACTCATTCATTTTACATAACAAAACTCTACCAAAATTCTTTCTTAAAACCTCTCCAACAAATCTCTCTCAAAATACTCTCTACCATTCACTACTCTTCAAGAAAAATAACAAACACACTACCCATTCATCTCTTTTCAAATCATCCATTAAACCTTAGGTAAAATCCTACCTATATTCTTTATCATGTTCATGCAACTTAGCATGAGCTTAGTGTATGTTTCTTAGACTCATGAGAGTTAAAGAAACAATATATGTTCATGTTCATACTTTACATTATGTTACTATTATGTTGTTGTTATTATTGTTATTTTTATTGCTCTAATCTAACTTCTATATAATATTATGTATATTATGTATATATATTTCTTCAAAGCATATAAGCTCACTTGTTATTTATTTATTTTCATGCTTTGTAATTTATTTTTTGTTTCATGCAATTTATTAAGACTAGTCTTTCTAGTCTTAGACTTTTCCATATCAAGTAAAAATGATTTTCTCTCTTTTCTTTTCTTTTGGGACTAGTCTATTCTTAGTCCCAGGTTGCCTTGATAAAGCTAAGACTCCCAATACATGATTGGGATACCTTGATGAAGCTAAGGTTGTAAACCCCCAAATTTTTGGAATCGGTTTAGCCTAAAACCCTAAACCGAAAGTCAACTGGAACTATAAAGGTCAACAAAACCCTAGTTAGATGTAATAGCTTAAGTTCGACAATCCCGAATAAGCAACTCGGTAAGAGTAAGTAGAATTTTAGAATATTGAATAGTACGTAATTACCCAAGGAAGCCTAAAAAGATCAGATTAGTAAAATAGTAACTCGTTTCGAACCCGATTGGACACAATTCTTGAAAAACGTGTCCCGAAGCCCGGAATAGTAAAAATATTCTGAATATACTGTTAGACTCGTAAAAATATAAGTTTTCAAAAATATCAGTTTTATAATTTTTCAGCAAGTAAAAATAACAATTCACAATTATACGTGTATTTTCTTACTATCGGTACTTTATTAGTCATATCTACCTTACATTACACTATTCATTACTACTCACACTATTCTTTTATCTCTACTTTTTCTTACACCTACTCTTACAAACACTATAACCTATAACCTTTATTTTTTACCATTCACATAACTTTATTTCACATCTATCTTACTTATTACTTCTTTTAATCCACAAAAATACAAAATAAAATCTCTCTTCCCCCCTCTATTATGTCTGGCCGGCACCACCGCCCACCCCCCCCCCCCCCCCCCCCCCCCCCCCCCCCCCCCGCCCCCGCCTCTCTCCCTCAATTTGTTTCAATTTTCTTTTATTTTAATCACACAAAAATTCACTCCTCACTTCCTATAAATACCCCTCTCCTCTTTCACTTCTTCCACACAATTACTACCCACAAATTCCTTACAAAAAACTCTCTCAAATTCTCCTCCCAAAACTCTCTCCAAATATCCTCCCAAAACTTTCTCAAAATAATTCCAAAGCTACTTTCTATCTAAAACAAAACCCATAACCACATAACACTACCAAAGTCATCTTTAGGTAACCATTTCCTATTATTTTTCTTCTTTTCATGTCATGTAATTTTACATGACCATAGTGTGAGTTTCCAAAGACTAAATGTTATGGAAGCTACATTATGTTCATATATAGTTCTTGTTCATGAAAATCTATTTATGTTTATGTTGATGTTTTGTTCATATTATTGATATTATATCTAAGTATTACTATCTATATAATATATATACATATTCTTTAGAGCATATAAGCTCACTTGCAATTTATTTATTTTTATGCAATGCAATTTATTTATTCCTTGTTATTTTAAGACTAGTCTCTAGTCTCTAGTCTTAGACTTATCATCATCAAGTTAAAACAAATTTTTCTTCCTTTCATTTTATTTTTATTTTGGGATTAGTCTACTTCTTAGTCCCGGGAGCCTTGAAGAAGCTAAGACTCCCAATACTTGACTTTATTATTTATGTTATTTTTGTTTGTTATTATTTCTCATAAATCATGTTCATTAAAATTATTGTCCAATTTTTTCAAGTTCTAAAAATAATTGGCAAAAAGAAAGTTTTATCACTTAGGAATAAGTTTATATGAAATAAAAAAAATCTATGGTTTAATAAAAATAAAATCATTCCTTTCAAAGTTACTAAAAGAACCCACTATAATTTTAGGAACTACTTTTGCTATGAAAAGCTTCTTAAATCACTTATTATTCCACTTTGTTTTTCAAAAGAAAATAATTTTTGGTACAAGAATGATTTCTATGAAAAACATAACATGAGGAAAGGATGAGGAATTTTCAAATAAAGATCTTTGCAAACAAATAGATAAAGAGAATTGTATAGGAAAAATAGCACTAATTTAGAGAACTTAGAAAAAAGAAAATTTATTTTCGAAAAGTTATTTGGAAAAATAATAAAGCAAACATAAAGCATCCTTGGAAAACAAAAGAAACAAAATATTCATTTCAAAGATTTACAAAATGAATTCTTGTAAACTATATTTTTCTAAAAACCGACATTATTTTACTCAAGAAACATGATTGGACAACAAACACTTGAGAATAAATAAAATATGAGCTAAGTAACCACAAAAAAGAGATTTTTTCAACTATATAGATAAATAAGTATTTATCAGGCAAATTTTGAATTGATTGAACCGAAGTTGTTTTTGAGTTAGAAAATTCGTGGTGAAATTTATCACCACTATTTCAGGGCCTAAATGGTTTAGTTTGACAAAAATAGTTATAGAAATAGATAGATTTTTTCGAGTAGATAGAAATCGGTATATTATATGCGCAATTCCAAGTTAAAATAACGAAGTTATGGCCATTTTAAATTGGAACTCTCCCTTATACGAACTTTAACGTTCTCATGACATTATTTTTTCAAAATTCAAGAAAATCATCAAGAAATACTCATTGTGGGTATTTTCTTTAGCTAGGTGATTCCGATGAAGGATACCTATATCCCGAAGATTATTGCGATTGAGTGGAGTGTATGAACGACTCATCCGAGTAGAAGAATAATCGACATGGCATCGTGAGTTTATTTTCTTAAAATGCTATACTTGTTGTGCTTGTAATTTAGTTACATTAGAATTAGGAAAAGACAAATGGATATGTATGTAAAATAACTCTTTGAAAGAATCTTAAGAATATCGAGGCCGAATTGATTTAAATATTTGTTTTAGTATAACACTTGATTTGCATGAGATTCTTTGATTGCCTTAAATTTGATAATAATAATGCTATGATATCATAAATAAATGGATTCATGCATACCATGAAGTGAGTCTGTCACGCCCCGAGGGTATTCTAATAATAATAATCAAGAACCACTCGATTACCATTATTAGTTTACCTTCTAGGAATGACATGATTTCCAAAAACAGGATCTTTTAGTTGCTTGGATGGAATAAACAAACATATATAAGATGTAAACTAGTAAACAACTTTTACAAACTATAATATTACAGATCATATGCTTTATAAGTCCTTATAACTATAGCTGATGATTCTAATGCACTTTAAATGCATCACAAGTCTATTACAGATATAAATATTCTAACACTATACTAAACTTTAAACTTCTGGCTTCTAATCTCTTACCGGGATCATGCTCCTACTAGTAATGAGCCAGGGTCGTAGAGTGAACTTGAAAGGACTATGGGAGTGTGAGCTAAAACACAAGCTCAGTGAATAACCAGAACTTATTACATATAACATACAAGTTATATATCAGTCATATGAAATGCATCAATCACACAAATGAACATTACAAACTTGATAACCCGGAATCTAAACAGGATGGAGATTTACGCCCTCCCATCGGGGTTGAAGGATCACAATCTATGGTCCACCTACCCAGGAGAGACTTAAGCTTTCAGGAATAATAATCTCAAATTTAATTATCTCTTTAAGCTTATCATGTTTCATTATTTATTTCCTGTTTTAGCTTTAGAAACTCCACTAAGTGTTAGTTATTCCCACGTAATACCATAAGCGGCGTCCTTCGTTTACCATGTAGTTCCTATGGTATTAACAGAACAAAAGTAATCTTGCAATTAACTACTAGCTCTCTGGCCTAGATAATTCAAGCATTACCAGAGATCCGAGAAACTAACACATAGTAGGCTACCACTTACTCCAATGCTTTTTATGCATAGTATGTAATGAATGATTGTTTTCCATTATGGTACCAATAGTTTTTAATCAATTTGGGGGTGATCAACCAATACAGACACTCAATTAGATACTACATACATTATCAAGATACAAGCATTTGTGTTATCACTTAATTTAGAGTGACATGGCAATCAATAGAATACAATACACAACTTTCATATTTCAAACAGTTCACCAATTTCCATTATCTTTTTATTTAAGGTTCACTACTAGTACAAGCACAACCAATGTAATAAGACTGAGTCACTCACCTGCCCATCCTATTTAATCGTAGTAATCTTCAGGTAGGTCCTCCCCAATACCCGAGTCACCTATTGAGATAAATAATATAAATATTAAGATTCCAGACTATACAATTTAGTTTCTATGAATATTTAAGTGTTCCAATGGTTTGCTGGGTTTCTATTTTATTCTTAATTACTTCTTTCAAAATAGCTTTAAGTTCTAAATCCTTGTACTCACAGTTTTATTGTATTGGTTCTGGTTGGATATGTGAATCTATCAATTGGGTATTTGGAAAGTTTAATAGCTTGGTTAATTCATCTCTATTGTCCAAATATATCAGTTTTCTTTTTAATTACTTAATAAATTTTTCTTATAGAGTATAGATGTTCCTATACTCACAAATTTGGATTATTTAAATTTCCATTGTTATCTATTTATGTACAAATATTCTAATATATACTTAGTATTCACTAACTCATAATTTATACATTATATATATATATATATCTTTCTATGAAAACATACTCACTAATAAAAGAATTTATTAACTTTATTATAACTATTTTCGAAATTATTTTTCTCTTTTCGTACATCATAAGAACATTAATAATTAACATCAATAATAGCACCAAAAATAATTATAATATCAATAATACTAATAATAATAATGATAACAATAATAATAATAACAATAATAATAATAAATAATAATAATAAAATTTTCGAAAATAGATTAGACAGAATATTATATTTCTTCATATTAAGAATTACACTAATTGTCTTATACCTTAATTAATATTATTACTAAAGTAATTTTAGTCTTATATTCATATTATTTCAGAAATAATATTTTCGAAAATTTTAACAAAATTCTTTTAATAATATTAAGATTATTAATAATTATAATTAAAAACTTATTATGCGAAAATTACTTAATTAAGTAATTTATATTTCAAAAAAATTCTTTTTAGATTAATAATAATAGATTAAGTATTTAAACATCCTATATTTAATAAAGTCAGAAAAATAATTTTATCTTTAATTTAAATAAATAAATAAATAAATAGTTTCGGATTTAATATTATTACACTATAATATTATTATTACTATTCCAGAAAGTAAATAAATGCAGGAAAAATATTAAAAATTCCAAAATTACTTATATTAATATTTATTATATAATTATATTTATTTAGTTTCATTTTTCTTTTTTTTTTTTTAAATTGGCCGAGAGGTACACATGTTGTGCACGCCCGTGCACCCAGCCCGTGCTCATCGGGGAGCACTGTTCATCATCTTCCCCGATGAGCCGCGGCCCTTTCCGACGAATCTCGACGTCAAAATGTCGGGATTTTGGATCCAAATGACTCCTAGGGACCTAATTAGCTTAAATATCCAAGAATAATAACATAAAACAACATGCAATCCATGAATTTAGATCATCAAGTTTGGCTAGGGTTTGGGAAAATCACCTTCGTTGTGACCTCTCGATGAAATTCGAAGCTCCTAGTGGCCTTGGTTAGCTTCCTAAGATGTCTAAGAGTCAGTTTCAACCCTTAAAACTGAAAGGAAACTCGCGGAATAAAATCACTATACCTCAAGCTCGTTTTTCATGCGTTTTTTCCAGATTTTTGTTCGAATTCTTGAACTGGGTTGATGCGAGGATTTAAAAATTGCTTTCTGGGTTGGTTCGACTCCTAATAAGCTGTAGATAATTCTGGAAGGTTTGAGAAGGTTTGGAATTCGTTTGCTTGTCTATCCGAGTTCGTTTGCACATATATATATATATAACGAATGTAAAGCTTCGGCCGCGTTTCTTCCTTAATTTCCAAACGAATTGCTCTTGTTTGTTGTCCATTCAATCCTTTGTTTGATTGTCATTAAGGCAGGAGTGAGTTGTCCATTTTAGATTGGCTTAAGTTAGATATATATTGACTTTCATGTAAATTATTGAAGAAATTCGGCTCACATCCTTCAAGAGAATCACAGCCCTCCAAAGCAAGTGGAAACCGTCTCCAGCAAGTTGAAAAAATATATATATATTAATTATATATTAGTTAGATATTGTTTAGTTAAGTTTTCGGGTAGTTTATTACATTATTAGGGTATATTTTAGCTTATATATGTAAATATATAGATACAAAGGTCTTTAATGGATCCTACAAGATGTTTAGTTTAACAAAAAGTACAAATTTAAGTCTTGATAGTACGTATCTATTTGTTTAAGAAAAATTTATCTTATGCGATTTAGGTTTTATAAGCTTTTCGGGTCAATTTTCGTCTCAGGCTCCAAGAGCTTTAGAAAACCCTAATTCGAATATTATTATGATTCAATTCTGTATTGGAGGTCTAGATCTCAAGTTATACATCAGTTTATGTTTTTATTGGGTATTTATAATCCTAACAGTTTATCTTAAGATCACCATTTTCTAACTAAAACCCTATTGAGTCATTTATGTAATATTATTACTAATATATAGGCTATACTAGTTATATATATTAGATTTGGATACTCACTATGAAATCTTATCAATGTAGTTTATTACTGACTAGAACTCTCAAATTTTAGGGTTTCAATCCAAATATAGGTTCATTACTATACCTTGTTTCAATTCCCGGTCTCTATTGAATACTAAGGTAATCACTTAATATCCATATTTAGGTTTTCCTATATAATCTGTCTGTTTGACAAGGATTCGGGTTTAGGATTTGAAGTTTCCTTTGATCACAACCTGAATTATTATCTCGGAAATACGAAATCTTGTTTTTGGAATCAATTGGGGTCAAAGTAGTCCTTTTATAAAGTTTATGAGTCCCAAACCGATTAAATTTAAAGTATCTATCTAAACTAGAGTTTCTAATTAACTCCTAGGATTACTGGTCAACCCATAATTTCTAATATAGAGTCGTATCGTATGGTGGAAGTTTTCGGGGTTTACAGAGTCACATTGCATTGGGTTATTATCCTTGGGTGAGAAGGATACTAAGCTCAGGTTGAAAGCAACACTTGGCGGAGTGTTCGAAAGCGATTGCTTGGCGGCGTTAAGGAAATGCTTGGCAGAATATCCGAAAGCAAGGCTCAATTCAAGTAAACTTCATATGCTTGGCGATAATTGGTCGAAAGCATAAATCTTTTTAACTAAAACTACTTGTTTTGAGGTTACGTATCACCAAACCCCGAATGGAAGGCGCAAATTCATTCAACATATAGTTCCCAGAAAACTATATGTCTTGTTTGCCCATGTGTATGTTGCATCTCATTTGATTTCTTAAACAACTTGTTGGAAATCTTGTTACAATAAGTTATTTATAGAAATAGTTCTCATTAAGCTTATTAGCTTATACCCATATAGATATCTTTTGCAGTTCCCTTATCTGTGGTTGAGGCCACGATGACCCTGCAGTCAGGTATTTTCTTTTTGGATAAGGAATTTCTAGATAAAGTTAGTACTGAATAAGTTGTAGAAATATTCTTGTAATAGATTAAGTGAATAAGGAAAATGTCCCTAAGTTTGTAAGATCATTGTTATAAGTAAATGAATAATATAAATCCTCTTTTCTTAATACGTTATTATATCTTCTTAAGCTTCATAATCCCATGTATGGTCCTCTAAATATGTGAGAGCACGCCTTACACTTAATATCAAAGCTTTTGGGAGTGGCTAAAGTTGTCATACTTAAGCTTTAATATTGAGTGTGGCGGACTGTTATGTTTAGGGTACCCCTTCGGGCGTGACAAAGGTTCCCAATGCTTGACCATATTTATTTGCTCACAAGTATTTCTTTCTATCTTATTATGTATTCTTACTTTTTCATTACTACATAATCATATTCATGCATGATTATAATATTATTGTCTTAAGTAAAAATAAAAATGGGTTCTTTCTTAAACAATGAAAAGTGATCTAGATTTCTCAAACAAAGAAGTTTTCAATAAGAAGTCTAATTATTGTTTTTAATAAATTCTTTTCAAAAGCTTAAACAAATTTATCATAAGTTTTAAAATATTGGAGCCCAAGATTTCTTCAAATAAAAGGAACTCATTTCTTTTATAAATCAAAACTAAAAACTCCATAAAGATTGATTTTTTTTTTTTTTTTGGCATTGAATTTAAGATTTTAACTCAACCATATTTTTTATAAAACTTAAATAGGTTCACCTTAGACTTCAAAAATCACATACTAAGAAAACTTCTTCAAACATAATTTTTATATGATGTTTTATCTTTTCAAAATTAAAATAAAATTTTAAGATCTAATGTTAACAATCTTTATTAGGAAAGCTTTATTTATAAACTTATCTAAAAGAATTATTCCACCACTTGATAAATATTAAGAATAAAACAAGTTTTTCAAACCAAGTAAAATCAACTCACTAAATTAGAAACCAACTTAGAAAAATAAAAAATCACCAAGAAAGTAAAGTTTTAAAGGTACACTTATTTTCTAAAAGAAGAAAAAGAATATGAAAATGAGAAAAAAAACATGCATTCAATACAACTCCAAGTATTTGACCACCAAAAACTTAAGGAATAATTTGAAAAGCTTATTTTTTAATAACTAGGAATAAAATTGGTAAATAACTTAAAGAACCAATTTTTTGGAAATTAATTTACTTTTGAAAAGATAGGAAATGGAATTATAGGAAGACACTCATAACAACCTAAGTACATTTTAGTTTTCCTTCTAACAATTCAAAAAGGAGAAATGTCACGCCCCAAGGGGTACCCTAAACGTAACAGTCCGCCACACTCAATATTAAAGCTTAAGTATGACAACCTTAGCCACTCCCAAAAGCTTTGATATTAAGTGTAAGGCGTGCTCTCATAATTTTAGAGGACCGTACATGGAATTATGAAGCTTCAGAAAATATAATAACATATTAAGAAAAGAGGATTCATAATAAACATTTATTCATATCAAAGGTTTTACAAACTTAAGGACATTTCCCATGATCACTATTCTATTACAAGATATTTATACATTATTTCTAACATTAAACTTCATCTAGAATTTCCTTTATCCAAAAAGAAATTACTTGCCTGTAGGGTCATCATGGCCTTAACCATAAATAGGGAAACTACAAAAGATATCTATGGGGGTATAAGCTAACAGGCTTAGTGAAATTATTTCCATAAATAACTTCTTGTAACAAAGTTTCAAACAAGTTAATTAAGCAAACAAATGGGATGCAACATACACGTGGGCAAACAAGCATATAGTTTTTGAGAACTATATGTTGAATGGATTTGCGACCTTCATTCGGGGTTTGGTGATACATAACCTCAAATAAGTATTTTTTAATAAAAAAAGTTTTATGCTCGTGAGCACTCATCGCCAAGCATTTCGAATCTACTTGAGTTGACCTTGCTTTCGGATTTTTCGCCAAGCATTTCTCTTAAGCCGCCAAGCAATCGCTTTCGGATCTTCCGCCAAGTGTTGCTTTCGACATGAGCTTACTATCCTTCTCACTCAAGGATAATAACCCAAAATGCAATGTGACTCACTTCGTGGTATGCATGAATCCATTTATTTATAATGTCATAATATTATTATTATCAAGTTTAAGGTGATCAAAGCATTTCATACAAAGCAAGTGTTATTCTAAAACAAGCATTTTAAATCAATTCCGGCTTCGATATTCTTAGGATTCTTTCAAAGAATATAATAACATACATATCCATTTTCTTTTTCCTAACTCTAATGCGACTAAATTATAAGCACATCAAGTATAGCATTTAATGGAAATAAACTCACGATGCCATGTCGACTATTCCTCTATGTGGATGAGTCGTTCACACACTCCACTTAATCAAAATAATCTTTAGGGTAAAGGAATCCTTCCTCGGGGTCACCTAGCTAAAGAAAATACCCACAATGAGCATTCCTTGATGATTTTCTTGAATTTTGACAAAACAATGTCAAAAGAACGTTAAAGTTCGTATAAAGGAATGTTCCAACTTAAAATGGCCATAACTTGGTCATTTTAACTCGGAATCGCGTATATAATATACCGATTTCTACCTACTCGAAAAGATCTACCCATTTCCAAATTATTTTAAAAAACAAGATCATAGAGGC